>CAUYPK010015190.1:0-182269 GCA_963574355.1 Loris lydekkerianus
TTTCAGAATTTTCTCCTTCATATTAACTTTAGTGAAATTGATTATGATGTGTCTGGGGGATGTCTTATTCGGGTTGAGTCGTGCTGGAGTTCTGAAACTGTCTGCTATCTGAATTTCAGAATCCCTTGGCATATCTGGAAAATTCTCCTTCATGATTTCATGGAGAAGAGACTCTCTGCCTTGTGAAGCCACCTTGTCACTTTCGGGGATCCCTATAAGATGAATGTTGTTTTTCTTCGAATTATCCCAGAGCTCTCTGAGAGAGTGGTCTGTTTTTTCTCTGCATTTCTCTTCTTCTTTAAGGGTTTGGGAGCATTCAAAAGCTTTGTCTTCAATGTTAGAAATCCTTTCTTCTGCTTGCTCTATTCTGTTACTGAGGGATTCTACTGTGTTTCTCAGATCTTTGAGGGATGCAACTTCTTGTCTTAATGTGTCAAAATCTTTGGTCATTTGCTCTTTGAATCCATTGAATTCTTGAGATAACTTTTGGAATTCTAATTCGATCTTATTTGCTATCCAGATCCTGAATTCAATTTCTGACATCTCAGCTATTTGTTTGTGCATTGGGTCTTGTGCTGTTTCTGCCCCATTGATCCTTGGGGGAGTTGATCTACTCTGATTATTCACATTGCCAGAGTTTGTCTGTTGATTTCACCTCATGATTGTTTTTCACCGTTGCCTCTGGCCATCCTCAGAGTTGGGGAGGTGTCTCTCCAAGATTAGACCCCAGCAGGATCACTCTATTGTTGCTGGATCTTTGTAGGGAGTGACCCTGTGTAGTTACTCTGGGGCTGCTCTAGCTAGGGAGTTCTGGTTGTGGAAGCAGCTCTGGTATGTGACACGCTCGGATCCAGCAACAGGGCTGGGGGTGTTGCGCACGATTCTGGGAGTGCCTGGCGCCCAGTGACTTTGGTACAGAGAATGCAAGGCTCCAGCAGTCTCTGGCCAGGAGAAGGGCTGTGCGCAGAGGCAGGGAGGGCTCCAGAGGGCACGCACCTACCAGGGTCCCTGGCCAGATGGATGGGCTAGTGGGGAGGCTTGGAGGACACAAGAAGGAGGATGCAGGTTTGCATGGCTCCTGTATTTCCTGGTCAGGGAATGCAGAGGCCCAGTGTGTGTGGGTCACTGGTTGGAGGTCACTGCACAGCTCTTATGGAGGTCTGGGCGGCGCCAAACCCAGGAGTTTGAAGTCGCTATGAGCTGTGATGTCACAGCACTCTACCCAGGCAACAGCCCAAGGCTCCAGTGTGCCAAAACCACCTCACTCTGCCCCTAAGGATTAAGGCTGTAGGGCAGTTCAGTCCCTGCATTTAGGCTGCTCAGTCATTAGGTTACTTTGTCCTGCCGGATCCTTGCTCGGGGACCTTGAGGGCGGAGCTTGCCGGAGCAGTTCTTTGACAATGGCTTACTTTGCCCAGCTCAGTGGCTCATTCTGGGGCCCCAGACAATGCCCAATGTTCTCCACACTCCTACTCAAGCTCTCCCCAAGGCAGCTCAAATGAGTGCCAAGTACTAGAACACCAAAACAGTTCACAAGTAAGGCCTTTCTGGTTTGCAGTCTCACCGCTGCTTGTACTCACGGTTGCCAGTGTGATTAGGTCGATTGAACACACGCAGCCACTTGCCAGTTTTCCACTGTTTTTGTCCTCCTCCTGGGGTCCAGAAGTCCCTTGGTGGCTCCCTGTATCCTCAAAGGGATGATCATAGGCAGATCCCACTGGCCAGAGATGCCTGGAGTCTTGTCTCCCCAGACTCGTCGTGCCCAGTTACAGGGAAGCTGTTACTTGGCCACCATCTTTCCTGAATTCGATTTCTGACATCTCAGCTATTTGTGCATGGGATCTTGTGCTGTGTCTACCCCATTGTTCCTAGGGGGGAGTTGATCTACTCTGATTATTCATATTACCAGAGTTTTTCCTTTGATTTCATCTCATGATTGTTTTTCACCGTTGCCTCTGGCCATCTTCAGAGTTGGGATAGTGTCTCTCCAAGATTGGACCCCAGGGGGATCACTCTATTATTGCTGGATCTTTGTAGGGAGTGACCCTTTGGAGCTCTTCTGGGGCTTCCCTAGCCAGGGAGTTCTGGTTGTGAGAGCAGCTCCGGAGTGTGACACTCCTGGATTCAGCAACAGGGCAGGGGGTCATGCACATGGTTCTGGGAGTGCCTGGTGCCCAGTGACTTTGGAACAGAGGGCCCAACGCTCCAACAGTCTCTGGCCAGGAGAAGGGCTCTGCACAGAGGCAGGGGGGGCACCAGAGGGCACGTGGCTATCAGAGTCCCTGGCCAGACGAGTGGGTGGTTTGGAGGCAGGGAGGGTACAAGAGGGAGGATGCAGCTCCCAGAGTTCTTGTTCAGGGCATGGGGAGGTCCAGCAGGTGGGGTAGCGGGTTGGCACATCTCTTACCAGGGTCCGGGAGGGTGCCAATTGCGGTCATGGGGCAGCTCTTTAGGAGGTCTGGGAGGGTCACAGTGCAGCTCTTCTGGAGGTCCAGGAGGATCCTGGCACAGCTCTTACTGGGGTTCAGGAGGGTGCCAATTGCGGGTCCTGGTGCAGCTCTTCCCATCATAGCTCTCTTGTGTCAAGTGATCCTTCCACCTTGGCCTTTAGAAGTGCTGGCTTTACAGACATGAACCACCACATCTGGCCTTTATCCCCATTTTAGAGATTGGGAAACTAAGGCACTGAGAAGTTAATAACTCAGCCCAAGGTTCTACTACTAGTAAGTGGAGTTCTGGGGCTCAAGACTCAAGGAGACTGACTCTGGAATTCATACTCTCCTCCCAACCCACCCCCCCGGCTGCACTATGCATCTTTACCTTTGTTAAGTTCTTCTTGTTTGCCTCTAAAGGAAGATGTTACCCTCCCCATTTGACAGATATGGAGACAGAAGCCTAGATTGCTAAGGTCACCCCACCAGTAAGAGCTGGAACTGGGTGAAATTCGGGTCGACGTGGCTTCTAGAAGCCTGCCACCTCCCCACAAAACACAGCTGTCAACCTGGCTGCTGGGGGTTAGAGACTCACCTACCCTGCAGGAAGGGCTGCTGCAGCTGGCCAGGGCCTGGCTCAGGGAGCAAAATCTCTGTGGGTGGGACCTCATTGCCTCTGCTAACATGGGCCTCCCCCTTCCTTCTCTTCCCCTCAGGTGAGCAGTCCCCCCTCCCACCCACCTCAGCCTGTCGCCCCACCTAAGCCTGTGCAATGTGTCCACCATGTGTCCACTCAACCCAGCTGCCCAGGGCGAGGCAAGATGTCCAAGCTGCTGAACCCAGAGGAGATGACCTCGAGAGATTATTACTTCGACTCCTATGCCCACTTTGGAATCCATGAGGTAAACTAAGGCATCTGGAGTGGGTGGCCACATGGGCGAGGTTGGCCCTGCTGTCTTGTTTCAACTCCTTATCATCATCATGTGAATTCTCCCAGTGCTCCAAGATCCCTGACCCTTTCACCAACTCACAGACCCCTCTGGGAGGGGGTCGGGCCAGTCCTGGGCAGATGAGCAGGTGAGCCACACCCAGAGAAAGAGCAAGGGGTGCTTAGGGTTTATTAGTTTTGCATTCCAGCACCGTTGGCTATCCCTGACCATACATCCAGCTCTCTAGTGTGGGCTAGATGGAGTTGGTCCTTGTACCAGGAGCTCCAATGCTTATAGCCAGAGTCTCAAGGCTGCAAGGATCTTATGCCTATTCTTTAGACCAGTGATCACCTCCAGCGGAAGAGCTGCAGGAAGCTTCCTTGAGGTCCTGGCCTAGCTCCAACACCCTGATTGATTCTCTGGAAATTCTCATGTCTAAATGCCTATCTGACATCAAAGCAGGGAACAGAACAGAGCTTTGTAACCAGAGGCTTTCTTCAGCACTCTTGAGCTACCCCAAACAAACAACAAGCATTTACTGAATGCTTGCTGACTGCCAGGCAAACGCGCTGAGCACATTACATGTATCATTTCATTTAATCTTAGTAAGAACTCTCTGAAGAAAATATTTCCACCATCCTCTTATAGTGTGAAGAAAATATTGAAAAAGGGAAAAAAAGTTGCTTGGTGTGCAAATGCATTTTCCAAAGAAGTCTTGAAGCCCAGCCTTCTAATCAGATGCAGATGCTGCCGTCAACTCTTCCTGTATCAAAATAACCACAAAGCCATTGCCGAAGGGTGTTTAATAGTAATGACCAGCTCTTTTATTTTTATTTTTTAGTGATTACTATCTGTTGGATGTTGTTCCAAGCATTCCATGTTATTGGCTCATTTATTCTTCAGATCAACCTTGTGAGGTATTGGTATATTGGTATTATTGTTTGTCCCCATTTTACAGATGATCTGGGCCTGTAAGAATCAGATTCTTGCTGTTTCCTTTGCACAAGGCCATGGAGCTAGTAGATAGCAGAGCCAGAAATTAAACTTTCCTCACCTTTTGGCTCCAGGAACTTCATTCCTAACCATCATGATATACAGCCTTTAAAACAAGATTCCTTTTTTTTTTTTTTTTTATTTCGAGGAACCTTCAGAATCAAATTACCTTATTTGTTCCTGTTGGTTCTTTTGTCATCCACATAGAGATAGAAGGTGGAAGATGGACCCCTCAGTTACTTTTAGACTTCGGGGCTCAGCTTTATTTAATCCAGGGAGACTCAAGATTTGGTATCCTGAGAACTGCTCTCGGAATAAAACCACCAGGTCTGGGGCCTGCAGGGGTGGGACCCTGAGGTCTGTGCTCTGTTCTGAGGATCCTGGCCCAGGGGGGCCTAGGCAGCCACGCCTGTAGCTCTTAGACCGAATGCCATCTTGCCTCCTTGACCAACTCCCCACTGGGGTGGGTGTGGGAATGGTGGGAGGAGTTCTATCCTTGGCCTGTGAGATGCTCTGGGAGGCAGAAGAGACTCCTCCTTCTCAAGATCCTTCTAATTGAAGGCAAGTTCTAATGGACCTATGGCTCTGGGTACCCATTTTAGGGAAGATTCTTAGGAATAGAGAACAGTTCCAGGGATCCCCAAAATGCCTCTCATTGGGTCTGTATGAAAACTAACCCTTTAGAAACCAGCCTACCCATGATGTGCACTTCAAGCCTGGCCTTCCCTAGACTTGACACTCACCTTCTCACATGGAACCCACCACAGATGGCTTCTCTAACACCTCCCTCTGAGATGCTAAGTACTTACTGAGCCACACCTTTGGCTTAGAATGTGCTTGCCTGTGTTGTCATTGATCTCTGTAATTTCTTCAGGACTTAATGTCCCCAGCCTGTAACCCAGGCATTGGCACATTGCCTGGTTTGCAAAGGCCTGTTGACATGGCAGCTAATCTAGGTCAGCGCCATCACCCAGCCCCCAGAAGGGCATGATTTCCACTTGGTGGAGGATACCAAGGACCACCAAATAAATACTAGGCCAGGTTCCCTTGATATTGTGTATTGGTAGAAAAGTCAGATTTGTGCTCAAACATATATAAACAGGACAGATCGAGCAGTGGACTCAGAGTGAAAATCTGTGAATCATAGATGGCATTCCCGTGCTATGAGAGTCCTTAGCAACCTTCTCATTGGGAAGTACTTCTGGATACCGAGCTTAAATCTCTGCTGCTGCTGCTGCTGCTGCTATAGGCCATCTTATAGGTCCTTTAATACAGGGACCTAGATAACATTTCCTTCACCCCTAGGTCTCCCTCCACCAGGTCATCTGGCATGAAAGAGGTTGGGGCATGTGGAGGGACTCTTAACACTGTTCTTTGCAGAAAAAAGGGCTGCTCACTCCTCATTATCAAGCACCAGGGATCTCTGTTCTGAGCCAGATGGCTTGCAGTGATGCCTCTGCCTCCCTGGTCCAGTTGAGACCCCTTTCTCACCATCAGGAGCTGAGCTGTCCATTTGGCAGGCTTGTCCCCATCATTAACAAGACGCTCACACAGGCAGGCAGCAGCACCGCCAGCTTGCTGGTTAATAGTGATCAGTAGGTGTTGAGGAAACATGGCAAGGAAGGGTTGGATTCAATTAGTCTGTAAATACACACAGGCAGTGCTGAGTGGGGGGAAGGATCTGCATGTCAGAAGACGATTCTGGACACTTCTGTTCTTCCCAGGCCTGGGCCCACCCAGAGATCATTGCATACAGAGGGCAGGTGCTGGGAGAAGCAGACCTGGGCTTGTTACCCAGGCCTCTCTAAGGAGACAGAATCTTGGAGAGGAGCCAAAGTGATGATGTGTCCTTCCCAAGCTCTCCTCCCAGAGAGGAGGGGTGGGCTCTAGGACCCCTGGATTCCAGCTCTGAATTCTCAGCTTCTCTGACAGGGGCACTGGGCTTGGTGCCTCAGTCACAAGAAGAATCCCTGTTGAGGTGTCTGTACTCCCAGGCCCTGAGCCCTGGGTGCCGACCTCACTCTGGCCAGCTCCTTTCTTCTGATGACCTTGCTGCAGGTTCTTTTGAAATAGATCCTTCAGGGCTCATTTCCCAGCTCTTAGTTAATGTGCTGTCATGTGTTTAACAGGCAGGAAAAGAGGGAGACCAAAATGGCTAGGGGCTGGAAATTGTTTTCAATAGAATGGCCAGTTCTTATCTGAAATGTTTTTAGAATTCTTTGGGCTATTCTTCCAGGAATGCTTCAAGCAGCAGTGGAGGAAGGGGAGAAAGAGAGCTTTTTCTTTTGACAGGCTGAGTAGGAGAAGTCTTGCTAAACCACAACTTATGTTTTCCCAGAAGTGTTCTTCTGACCTAATTCTGAGGTCTGGGACCTTAGGAAAGGAGGGATTGGCCAAAGAAGTAACAAAAGGCAATTGAAGGAGAGGCAATGCAAGAAATGCAAGACCTTTGTGCTGGGAGAGCTCCCCAATAGCAAAAACTGGATCTCCAGAGGTAGTCAGTCAATCTGATTGCATCCAAAATAGGCAATTAGGACTTTTCACTGTGGTTATGACTAAGTGATTTCTTAAACTGTTGTCATTATTTTGCCTCCATTCCCTGCTCAGTCTCAACCATTTCTTTGCATGGATGAAGAAAAAGGGTTGAAGTTATCACAACTTCATTCAGAGCTAACATTTTTGTGAAACTTACTACACTATATAATCATACACAAACCCCATTTTCCAGATGAAGAAATTGAGGACTGAAGGCAAAAAGATGGTCTGAGTCCGAGAGCCCAAAAGCAGTGGAGGTATGATCTGAATGCAGGACTTCAGGAATTGAATGCTCTGGGATGTGGGTGTATAAACCCCATGCTGTGCTATTTTCCTATTTATGGAGAACCTACTATGCCCCATGCCCCATGCCCCATGCCTGGTTCTGAGAAACTTTCAGTCTTGTGGGGTTTGGTCCCAGAGATCTCCTGGAAGGAGAGGCTTAAGTTCACTTACAAAGTATTTAGAATCAGAATAGAACTCAACATAACCAAACTCCCACTTTATTCAACTTCAAATAAGGTAAAGGCTATCAGCTCTAGGGCAGTACAGGAAGTCATGACTGGGCTTCAAAACGGCTCCTGCCTCCAATTCAACTTATGTATCTCACCAGAGTCTCCCCTGTGATCCATTCTAACTGGAAACCTAAGAGAGAGAGAGAATTCTGAAAAATGTAGCCCAGCCTGACCAAGTTACAACGTATGTGCCCAGAACGCCAAAGAACATGAAGCAAATTCTACAAAACTAAAGGGAGAATTATAATGAAATATTTTTAGAACTTATCTCTTGGTAATTGATCAGGCAAATACACAAAACATCAGTAAGAATGTAAAAATTTTGAATGATACAACCAAATAACCTGAGCTAATTGACATTTATAAAATGTGGTTTTGTATCTCAAAACCATGGAAAACATGTTCTTTTCAAGTGCATGTAGAAACATTCACTAAGATCAGATCTTGAGCTGGGTCACAAAATAATTTTAATAAACTTTACAAGGTTAAAATCATACAGATTTTGTTGTTGTTGTTTATAATTAATTAAATTAGAAAGAAAAAACAATAAGTTATTCAGAAAATCTCCAAATAATTGGAAAATAAGCAACACTCTTCCAAATAAGCCATGGATCAGAGAATAAGTCACAGGAGGAATGAGAAAATATTCCAAACTAAGTGATAGCAAAAACACAACATATTAAAATTTGTGGGATGCAGTTAAAGCAATATTTGGAAGAAAATTTATAGTTGCAAATAATTACATAAAGAAAAAGAAAGTCATAAAATCAATGATGAAAACTTCCACCTTATGAAGCTAGAGAAAGAAGAACAAAGAAAACCTAAGTCAAGGAAAGGAAATATGTGTAGTAAAGATGAAAGCAGAAGTCAATGAAATAGAAGACAAACCACAAAGCCAAAGTTGGTTGTTGAAAAGACTAAATTGATAACACCTAGTTAGGCTGATGGAGGACAAAAAGAAAACAGAGAAAACACAGTTATGGTAGCATAATGGGGGCAGGGACACTTTTATAGATTGTTCAGACATTTAACAAGCAATGAGAGAATATTATGATAATTTTATGCCTAAAAATTTGACATTTTATTTAAATTAGATAAATTACTTGAAAAAAATACCTTGTCAAAATTGACAAAAAAATGCATAAAAACTTAAAAAACTATCAACTAAATAAATTGAATTCATAGTTAAAAGTCTTTCCATAAAAAGAAGTCCAAGCCCATATGGTTTTATTGGTGAATTATCACAAAAATTTAAAGAAGGGAAATACCAATCTCACCCAAACTTTTGCAGAAAATATATGAGGAGAGAATATTTCCTAACTTATGTGATAAGTCCAACATAACCTTGATTACCAGAGAAGGTAACAGAAAGTTACAGACCAACATTCTTCATAAATATAAATACTGATATGTGATAAAATATTAATAAATACAATTCAGTAATATTAAAAAAGGAGAATACATCATGATAGAGTGTTGGGTAAACATTTAAAACCAACCTATGGGGTTCAACACCTTAAGAAAATAAAGGAGAAAAGTCATATATCATCTCAATAAATGTAGGAAAAGCATGTGACAAAATTCAGTACCAATTCGTGATACACATAAAAGCTCTTTCCAAGTTAAACACAGAAGGGAACTTCTTCAGACTAATAAAAGGCATTTATAAAAAGCCTAAATTACATTTAATGGACACATTATTGGAACAAAGGAAGGGTTTCTGTCTTCTACAGTTCTATTCAGGATTTTACTTATAGTCTTTGCTAGTACAAAAAAGCAAGAAGAACAAACAAAAAAATACAAGGTATAAATACAAGGAAAAAAGAAATAAAATTATCTCTATCCATAAGTAATAAGGTTTTTCACATAGAAAAATAGAAGAATGTGCAAAAAGAAAAACCCTACTAGAATTAATATGTAAAGTGAGCAAGGCTACAAGATACAAGGTCAATATACATGTCAACCAACATGTTGTAAAATGAAAATTTTAAAATTCTATATATAGTACCATAAAATAAAATAGTCAAGAATAAATTTTTTAAAAAGTGCGAGGCCTTTGTACTGAAATCTATAAAAGATTTCAGAGAGAAATTGAAGGATATCTAAATAAATGGAGAGATATTCTTGGATTGTTAAACTCAATGTTGCTAAGATGTCAATTCTCCCAAAATAGATCTATAGGTTCAATACAATTGCAATCAACCTCAGGAGGTATTCTGTATGAATTCATATGTTAGTTCTAAAGTGTATGTGGAAATACAAAGGATCCAGAAAAGCCAAAATGACCTTGTTAAAGACAAACTATGTTGGAAGACTCATTAGTTTATTTCAAAGTTAATATACAGCTACGCTAATCAAGTCAATGTTGGATTGGAACAGACCAGAGAAGCTGCATGTGTACAGTTGATTGATTTTTGACAAAGGTGACAAGGTAGTTAGTTCAATGGGGGAAATGTTTGTCTGCTTAGCAAATGGTGCTTACGGTATTTATTTTTATGGCAAAAAATGAGCTCAAACTCCTAACCTACATCATACAGGAAAATTAATTTGACATGTAAAAGTCACAGCTATAAAACTTTCAGAAGAAAACATTCAATATCTTTGTGATCTTAGGGTAGACAGGATACAAAAAGCACTAAGCCTAAATTAAAAAGAAACTGAAAAAATCATCTTTATCAAAATTAAAAACTGCTTTTCAAAAGATAACATTAGGAAATGAAAGGCCAGGTGGAGGGTGGTGGCTCATACTTGTAATCCTAGCATTCTGGGAGGCTGAAGTGGGAGGATTGCTTGAGCTCAGGAATTTGAAACCAGCCTGAGCAAGAGTGAGACTCCATTTCTACTAAAAATAGAAAAATTAGTTGGGCATTGTGGTGGGCACTTGTAGTCCTACCTACTTGGGAGGCTAAGGCAGAAGGATCACTTGAACCCAGGAGTTTGTGGTTGCCATCAGCTAGGCTGAGGCCACAGCATTCTAGCCTGGGAAAACAGAGTGAGACTCTGTTTGAAAAAAAAAAAAAAAAAGAAAATTAAAAGGCAAACCATAGGAAAAGTTACTCACTATACACACATACATGGTATTTCCAACAAAAGACGTCTTTCCCAGAATGAATAAACTCCTACAATTCAATTAAGATGAGGCAAATAATTCAAGAAAAAAATTGGCAAAGGACTTTAATAGACACATCACAAAAAAGATAATATAGCCAATGTTTATTTCAATAAAACTATTTACATAGGTTTATTGAATAGCCAATAACCCTATGAAAAATTGTCTGTATCAATAATCAGCAGAGAAATGCAATTAAAACCACAACGAGACACCAGTTCATATCTGCTGGAATGGCTATAGTTAAAAAGGTGAGTAATACTAAGTTGCCAAGATGTGAAGCAACTTGAACTCACATTGCTAGTTGGACCATAAAATGGTACAACTATTTTGGAAAACATTTTGGCAATTTCTGATGGAGTTAAATATATACCTACCCTAAGCATGTAAGAAAACTTATTTCTAGGCATTTACCCAAGGGAAATGAAAATGTAATCCTCAAAAATACTATGTGAGAATGTTTACAGCAGTCTTGTTCATAATAGCAAAAAACTGGAAACAATCCTAATAGGCACCAGCAAGTGAAAGTATTAATAAAATGCACTGTGGTACGTTCATACAGTGGGATGGTATTGAACAAGAACAACCAAAAGAACAAATCTTGTACCCAGGCAATAACATGAATGAATCTCAAAAACTTTATGTTGCACAAAAGAAGTCAGATGCACAAGTGTACACACTGTATGGTTCAATTTATCTGAAGTTCTAGAATGGACAGAAGGAAGGTTTGGTGATAAAAATCAGATCATTTGTATTATGGGGTGGGGCTGAGGATCAAGTACAAAGGAGCATGAAGAGCTTTCTGGGATGATGGAAATATTCTGTGTCTTGGTGATGGTGGTGGTTACACAAGTGTACGTTTGTCAAAAACCTTGCACTGCACAGAACCACACACTTAATATCTGTGCTTTTAGTTGTATGCAAATTATACTTTGATGAAATTGATTTCTAAAAAAATAACACCCCAACACTTTTGGTGATGAGTTAGTCAAAAGTGTTCTCTAATACCCTGAATGGCCAAAGATCCCTACCTTACAGCCATACACAGATTAATCATGCTTTCCTTGGGTTGCTGGAGACAGGAATAATATGTAATCTGGTTTCTCTCTCACTACAAAGCATTTATACTGGACAGAGGAATATATTTTCTAGTCTTAAAAACAAGCAAACAAAACAAAAAGTACACTCACAAAAGCCTCCTTTAATGACCTGTTCAATGGCAATTCTCTCACCGTGACAGGTGTACCTTAAATCTTTCATGTTGTGCTGTATTGATCTTTCCTTTTGTTCTTTGCTAAGTTGGAGCTTTCCAAGGTTTGGACTTGAGTTTCTCTTCACACAGTACATAGTCAACTTTCTGGGCAGAGTTTTAAGGTTGAGGTACTTTGGAGTGACACATGAAGCCCCTGGTCTAGCTGCCCCACAGTACCCCTCTGTGGCTCTGCCTAATAATATCATTGAAATTCTTGAAAAATTTGCTGGCGTGATCCAGGGGCTCATGACTCCTATGTGCTTGCCTCCAGGTGCCTTGAATACAGTGACATTACCTGTCCTTTCCTTCCATCACAGGAAATGCTGAAGGATGAGGTGCGAACGCTCACTTATCGGAACTCCATGTACCACAACAAGCACGTGTTCAAGGACAAAGTGGTGCTGGACGTTGGGAGTGGTACTGGAATCCTTTCCATGTTTGCTGCCAAAGCAGGGGCCAAGAAGGTGTTTGGGGTGAGCATGCCCCTCCCTCACTCACGTTGGCTTCTGCAGAGTTGGCCCCTTGCCTCTGTCTTCCCCAGTCCATCCTAGAAGTACAAGCCCAGATCATCCCTTTGCTTGGGTCATACCTTTTGAGGAGGAGCAGAGAAAATCAAATGTGTCTCTTAGGAGGCAGGGCAGGCTTCCTGTCACCTGGGCATTGTTCCTGGATCCTTGCCCTGGCTACTGTTAACATTTGCAGAGGATTTTGGCTTTCCTGAGATCATTCCTGAGGGCATGATTACCTTACAGTGCTTAGCCCTGCTGTCGGCTTGAGAGGCAGTGCAATGTGGTCACATGTGGGAGCTCATCCACTTATTAGATGTGTCACCTTGGGCAGCTTACTTCTCTGTACCTCAATTTCTCCATCTGAAAAATGGGTATAATAACAGTTCCTTGCCCACAGGGCGATTGTGAGAACTGAACAGTTTTAATACACATGTAAATGGATGCTTAAGTCAGTGCCCAGTACATGGCAAATGCTCGGTGTCTGTTCTTACGGTCGAGATGGGGTTACTTAGGAGGTAACAGGTAAGTCCCCTTCCTATTTTCTTTAAATACATTTCATTATTTATTTATTTTTTGAGACAGTCTCACTCTGTTGCCCAAGATAGAGTGCCAGGATATCAGCCTAGCTCACTGCAATCTCAAACTCCTGGGCTCCAGTGATCCTCTTGCCTTAGCCTCCCATGTAGCTGGAATTATAGGCACCTGCCACAAGGTCCAGCTAATTTTTCTATTTTTAGTAGAGACAGGGTCTTGCTCTTGCTCAGGGTGGTCTTGAACTCCTGAGCTCGAGCAATCCTCCTGCCTTGGCCTCCCAGAGTACTAGATTACAGGCATGCGCCATCGTGCCCACCTTACCTTTCCGTTTTTGTTAAAGGAAAAGTTGGTAGACTTAAATTTGACTGCTATGACTGCTGCAGCCTCTCCAGCCTAGATGTGGAGGATGACCTTCTACAAGGCCTCCCAGCTGTCCCCTGGCAAGGCAGCTGTGTGCAGCCTGATGACAGAGGGCCTGGGAGAGTCTAGAGCTAGAAAGAAACTGTTAAAAAGAACTCTGAGCTGCTGGCTGACATTTGAAAAATGCAGTGGGGTCAGGGCTGGGAAATAGACATTAATCCTAGTCCAGAGGAAAAGCAAACTGCAGTCAGATTCCCAGCGTGTACATGAGCTGGCCCATTTGCAGAGGCCTCATGGCTGGGACACACTGCAGCCTGCCCTAACAAGCCCCAGGCTCCTGGGTTGGCAAGAGCCCTCCAAATCTTCATGGCCACCTTCTGTCTCTATAACTTGCCCCTAAGTTTACCCCCAAAGAGAGCATTCCTCCTCCATGCCTGACTTGGGAAGCACTTAGCCATGGCTATTGAGGGTCTTCTGGAGGCCTGGGTTGTCCACAAGCTGCTGCAGACACAGCCTTGTCTGGGAGACTCTGAGCCTTTCCTTCTCAGAAACATTCTTTCTCGGTTGACATTCTCAGCTGAGGCACTATTGAGGGGAGGGTCCATCCCAATGCCCAAAGGCAAGCCACACTGTCATCACTGATGTGATGATTGCTGGTCCACAGGGATGGAGGTCTCAGGCAAGGGGCAGAAAACTCTCATTGAGTTCACAGGGCAGCAGAGCTGGACTTTGGGCCACCCAGCGACCCGTGTGCTTTCTCTTCTAGTGCTGAGCATGGTATCCCTGGAGCCCAAGTCTTCCGGGGGCTCCAGCCAAGGAGCTGTCAGGAGCTCCCACTCAGCGCCTTCCAGCTGTGGTGACTGGGCTATCTGTCTGCCTCCCGCCCTTCTCTCTAGCAGCTCTCTTATGAATGGCTCCACCACCCCTGGCTGGGTGCCTTTCCGGATGGTTCATTTCACAGGGCCCCCCTCCACCCACCACTGTCCTTCAGTGGGGAGGAGCAATGCCAGGAGAGAGGAAGACCATCGCTGGCGATAGAACGTGGAGATAGAAACAGAGAAAGAGGCAGAAAGAAAGGCTCAGAGAAAAGCTAGAGAAATGAGAGAGGGTTTCAGAAAAAAAGAAAAAAAAAAAACAAAGTAGAAAGTACAAAAGGAAATAATGGGGAAAATGAACAGGGGAGGGAAGAAAAGGAGAAGATGGACGGCAGAAAAGAGGAGGGAATGATTTAACCCGGCACCCTGGGCGACTCTGGGGAGTCAGGGCTCTGGTGCTATGCACGGGGACGCGGTTCACCCAGCACAGCCACAGGGGACGGGGACTACAGCTTCATTCAAGGAGCACTGAGCCACAGTTAGACAGCTGCAGAGGCCAGATGTGAACCTGGGCTGCTCTTGCAGGTGAGGTGACAGCACAGGAAGAGGAAAGAAGAGGAGACACATCCCCACAATCAGTGGGACCTCAAGACAAAGGGCTGCACCCTGGCCAGGGTCTGCCTCCTTAGTGACCTCTTCTGACCTTGCAGGTGCCCTCGCCCTTCCTCAAGGCAGTGCCAGAGGTCGTCAGCAGCTCCCTTGGAGCCCTTGTGTAACCGTTTCTCAGGGAACGCTCCATGTCTAGGTCCCAAAGGAGCCTGAGGGGGCCCCCCAAAGTGAATGTGTGTGGAGCCTGGGGCCATAGCACAGGCCAGCCTCTGTGGAAGGCTGGCTGAGGGGACAGCTGTCCCCCTCACTTCCAGCGTCCCTTAGTCCTCCCCTTGCAGCACCCTGTAGGTCTCCCTCCCAGGATAGGGCTTGGGCTCCCACCATTCCTAAGAGGACCTCCTCTTAGCAAAAGTCGGCTAATCTCTCAAATCCCCTGGCCCTTTGTTTAGGAGATTTGGGAGGCCTGGAAAGACTTTCAGATGAAAAGGAGTAAGTTCTTTCAAAGGTGGAGCCCATGGTAGCAGTGAGACTGAAGTTTGTATGTGTGGGGGCGAGGGGGAGGATCTTAGGACCGGCCCTGGGGTCCTGATCTGGCATTTCCCAGATGTTCTCATCCTGGAAGTTGCCCAGTTTACTGTGAGAGGGTTGGGGTGTGGAGGGGAGTGCTGTGAGAGGCTCACACTGTGCTGGCGTGGCTCTGCCCTCTCATACCCACCCTGGGAGGACAGGGGCAGTGCCGCTCCCCCCACCTCTCCTGCCAGCCCCTCCTGAATCGATGGCGCAGAGATCCAGTCCTCATCACGGGGTGGTAGCTGGGCCCCATCTCTTGGCACAGGCTACATTGTTTTGTGGAAGGCGACTGGCCTTCTGTTGGGAGGGCTGGGTCTTTGTGCAGAGTCTGCCGTGATGTTTTGTGTGGCCACGGGCCAGTCACCGCTCCTCTCCACCCATCCCCTTGGTGTTGGATGTGCGGTGACCTTTCTTGATGCTGTGCTCCTTCTCTGTTCTGTGCCCTTTCTAGATCGAATGCTCCAGCATCTCTGACTACTCAGAGAAGATCATTAAGGCCAACCACTTGGACAACAGTAAGACATACCTCCGAGTATTTTCCCATGGACGGAGGGGGTGAGGGGCTTGTACTTTCTTGTTGGGGTACACAGGGGGAAGATTGTGGAGCCCTGGGGCTTGGGAGGTGCAGCATCCAGCTGAGTTCCCTGGGTGGGACTGTGGCCATGGGTGCTGAGGTTCCCCCTACACCATGCCAGCCAAGGGTACGTTTTGCCCCTCAGCTCTCAGCTAAATTCTTAGCTGCCGTGGCCTCTGCTTGGCTCCAGCTGTAGGCAACTTGTTGACTTCTGCAAAATGGCCACATTCCTCCTCTGGCTTTTCCCTCTCCACAAGCACCAGCCCCACCTCTCTGTGCCACCCGTCTGGTAGCATCCTGGCCAACCCTGGGATGTGGTCCTCCATTGCCCACAAGCCTGTCACTGATGGGCTGTCCTGGCAAAGAGGCTGTGTGGGGTCTTCCTCAAGCCACAATCTGGTTACAGGAAGGTGCATCTCTTCCCCTCCTCACCTCATTCCTTTCCCACGGCTGTGACATTGCCCAGCCCCTCCTCTTTGGAGCCCATCTTGAATATACTCAGACCTGCAAGGGCAGCCCTGATCCAGAGAGTTCCTTGTGGCTTGCATCTGTCTGCAGGATTGGACGCAGCTCCCAAACTCTGTGCTCGCACTGGGGAGAATTCAGGGACACAGGCAGGGGCCCAGCCCCCTGTGGACATTGTGTCCCCCTGAGCTGGGCCTGCTGTAGTGAGGCCAGGAGTGGGACAGGTGGATAGATTTGGAGAGTGAGCTGGAGCGGACACAGGGCTGGCAGAGACAGCAGCCTGAAGCAGCCTGGAGCAGTGGGCCAGGGAGGTGTCAGAGCTCCCTGCAGTTCTGAACAGTGGAAAGGAAGGAGCAGGAGGGAAGGACATTGCCTAGAGGAGTCTAGGGCAGGGGAAAGTGAAGCTGGAACAAGAGGAGAGGACAGGAAGGGATCTATGTTGTGCCCCTCTCCGGGGGGCCTGAGCACAGAAGTCTCGCATGCAGGCTCTGCCCAGTGCCAGGCACTGAGGGGTCAGCACAGCCTTCCCTCCCTGTGCTATACGAACTTTAGCTCCATGGATGAAGCCCTTGTCATGCTCCCCGCTGGCCTTCCAGAACTCTCCTGCTCCCCTCCAGGGTGCTTGCTGCCCCAGTGCTCTTTGGGCCTGACCTAAGTAACCAGGTTCAGGCGGTGCCTGCCTTCACACACTTCTACAAACCCAGGCCATGCACCTGGCCTGTGTGCTGCTTGACACACTTGCTGCTGACCCTTTGAAAAGGCAGGAACATGACTCACTCGGCAAAGTTTTTTGCCTGCCACGTGAGCCAGGCTCTGGGGACAAGATAGGTAAAGTCCCTGACCTCATGGAGTCCACGTTCTAGCTGGGGGCACAGGGGCTACAGGTAATAAACCAAGAAGTAGATGCTCAAAGGAAAATGTCAGATGGTGGTCAGCGCTCTGCAGTTCACAAAGGAGGCTGATAAGACAGAGAAGGATGGGGTAGCAACTGTCACGTCACATGCTCTCTGAGCAGGTCACATTCAAGCTTAAATCTGAACGACATGAAGGAGACAGGCTGACAAAGTGTGGAGGAGAGAATCCCAGGCAGGAATCACAGCCAGTGCAGAGGCCTCTGGGCAGGATGGAGCTCGGTATGTCCAAGGCCCGTGTCCAGAGTGTCAAGGGCAAAGGGATCAGAGGGCCACAGGGGCTGGATCCCATAAGGTTTATAAACCAGGAAAGCAAGGTTGGATTTTGTTCTCTGGGTGCTGACGTCTCGGGATAAATTTAAGGGAGGTGCCTTCTCTATGGAGAATGGGTGGGGATGAGTCCCAGGCAGAGCCGCCAAGGAGCATTTGTGGGAGGAGAGAAGTGACCGCTGTGGGAGAGGCTTGGAGGAGCTGTTGGTGCGTCGGGTGTGGGGATGAGAAGAAAGCGAGGGCGAGCCCTAACTCTTTCTGGCTTGAGTGACTGGGTGTTGGTGGCTTGTGAAGGCCACTCACGGGGCTGGCAGAAGAGAGAAAGAGTCAAGAGCTCCCTTCTGATGTGCTAGGTCTGAGATGGCCATTGGCCGTCCAGGTAGAGGTGTGGAGTCAGACTGGGATGTATAAGTCTAGAGTTTCAAGGAGACTCGGCAGGAGATCCATCCGTGGGAGTCATCAATATGTAGATGTCAGCTAAAGCTGCAGGGTGAGGTCACTTAGAGGCAATGTGTAGCTAGAAGAAAGGAATGAGCCAGAGATAGGGCTCTCAAGCATTTCAACACTCAGAGGTCAAGCCCAGGAAAAGGGCCAGTGAGGGGGCTGAGAACACACAGTCAGCAAGGCTGGTGGCTGTTTAGGAGCATGATGACCACCAAGCCCGGGAAGGAAGGAGTGGCCAGCTGCAGGGAATGCTATGAGCCCAAGCAAGGTAAGAACAGAGAAGTGGCCACCTAGAGGTCTCAGGAGCAGGCTCATTGTAGGGGTGGGGATGAAAATCCAGTTAGAGTAGGTTCAGAAGAGACTGAGGCAAGGACCGTAACTCTTCTTGCTATGATGAAGAGCAGAAAGATGGAACATTAACAATTGGGGATATGGTATGAAGGTGGGGCATGGTTAAAGATAGGAGATGAGGAAACCCGGTGTGTGTGATTCAATGGCACAGTAAGAGAGAAATTGCAGATACAAGAAAGTAAATTCAGAAGCAAAGACCATAAGGGGGTTGATAGGTTCCTTTGCTTTGCACAGGTGGAGGGGTGGCCCTTGCCCTGGAGTAGGGACAGTTCCACCACAGCAACGGAGGGGAAGTGGGGAGTAGGGTCCAGATGAAGGTGGCTGGTGGTGGGAAGGCCCTGGTTTGCTGCTTCCATTTGCTCTCTGAAGGTGAGATGGAGGGAGGGGAGCAGGCCTGCTGGGGTAGTGAGGACTGCTGAGAAGCGCCCTGCACCAGTAGACAGTCCTAGACCAAGTCCAGTCCTGATCGCTCCCTTCCCCTGCTCAGTGGCTGGCGTGTGAGTGGAGTGGAAGGTCACCTGGGTCGGGACTTCGCTGGGAGGACATGACAGGGGGAAGGAGAGCCAGAATTGATGAAAATGATGGTTAGAGAATCTAATCTGGGTGGGGAAGGGTTGAGAAAGGGGGATGGGATTGTGGTGCAAAGGCCAGGATGTGATGACAGGCAGCATCTGTAGGTGGCCGAAAACAGAGCACAGTCCCCAGGTCCCTGCAGGAAATGCGGCTCAGATACCTACGACCTCTAGCTTGGTTTCTAGCCTCTCTGTGCTCACTCCGGGAGCCAGGGCTCTCCTGTGCCCTCCTCAGAAAAGCTCTTGAGCTGGGCTCCCTGTCTGCCTAGTAAAGATGGACAAACAAGACCAGTGGACTTTCTCTACATCCTCATGTTTTCATCTGACCTCCTCCCTGGCTCAGACATGGACACTGAGGCTAGGAGGGGCCAGTGGCTGAGCTGGGGTGGAGTCCTTGGGTCGGCCCTGGTCCCTGTACTCTTTCCTCACTTTTTCCTATGGACACAGAAGGGCCACTACCGCCTGGAGATCCAGAAAATAAACCTTGTAGGCAGGTGTCCTCTTGGGGGTACTGAGTCCCAGCCCTGAGTTCTGAGGGGCTTCCAAACAACACTTTGCCCATTTTCCTCCTAATTTACACCTGAGCAGTATTGCCTGCTCACTGAGGTGCTAGCCAGCCCCCTAACACTGTGTCTCTCTCTTTCTATCACCTGTTGATGACTTATCCCCAGTAGCGTTTGGGGGCTGTGGATCTACAGGCATTCCTAGCAGTGTGGGGGCCAGGCCTGGAGGGGGCCTGGAGCTGTGGGGCAGGGGGTGGCTAATGCCTGATGAGGAATCCCTGACCTTCAGGCTCCATCAAATTTCCATCCATCTATCCACTCATTCATTCATTCATTCATTCACTCATTTCACTATGGATTTCTATTTTATTTAATAGGTTACACCTGTTATCACTATTTACTGTGACCTCAAATTGTGCCTGGGAGCCCCTGGCTTCTGTCTCCCTTTGACATACCACTTTCCTTTTTTTATGAGTTTTCTGACTTTCTGGCATAAGGCGTTCCAGGCATATCCTGAGCTTTCCAGGCCTCTGTTCTGGAATTGGCCACTTTTCCCAATTCCATTTAATGGACAATAGCATTTAGAAACTAAGATTGGGACTAGATATGTTCACCGATTTTAGGGTGTCCATGCTCCCAGGCTGTTTCCCTGGAGAAAGCTGGGGAGTATATGTGTCTGTTTGTGTGTATACATTTACGTAATCTTTATTTCTGTATCTACGTATGGCGAAGTAGGAACTCACACGGCGCCTTCATTGCTGACCAACACCACAGCGTTCCCTCTGGTTCTGTCCTTTCCATGTTTGTGCTCCCCTTTCTCTCACACTGAAAAGCCAGGCCTCCCTGTACTCTTTCCTCACTTTTTCCTTTTGGCAGTTGTGTTTACTACTCACCTGGGTATGGTTTCACGCCCCTGTATGAAATCAATCTCCTGTTGTCACCACCTCCTGTCCCTACGGATGCCATGTCACTCAGTGTTGGGCTCCATGCTGGGCAGCCTTCACCGTCCCCCACCAAACTGCCCTTCTGGGGCTGCCCTTCCTACTGCCTGCGCTCTGACTCGCTGGGCCCAGCCATTCCTACTCACACTTCAGCACTCTGGGCCGACCTCAGCCCTTCCCTGGGCAGCAGCGCTGTCTGGTTTGCTCAGGCATTCCTAGCAGAGTGTGGGCCAGGCCTGGATGGGGCCTGAAGTTGTGGGGGAGGAGGTGGCTAATGCCTGCTGAGGAATCCCTGACCGTGGCTCGGCCCCAACTCAGGGCTTCAGAATGGAGTCATCCTGTGTCTGGATTTTGATAGTGCAGGATCGATTTTGTGCTATTGAGACACAGGCCCTAAAAGGGCCAACCACTATCCCCCAGAGAATAGCTACCCCTGTGCCTGTTCCTCCCCCTCACATACACACACTTTACCAGGGAGGAGACCCCAAGACCAGGGGCCTCCATAAAACAAACCTGTTTTTATTTCTTCCTTCCTGGGGGTCACAGCAAGTAGGTGGAGCTGGTGAGGCCGCCCATGGCCCTCCACTGCTGCCCCAGGCGCCTCAGCCCTGGCACGTGTACTCAAAAGAGGACAGCTTGGCTACACAGACACTTCCATGGAAATGCTTTTGAAATGCTGTAACAGCCAATTGTGTGGGTCTTGGGAGTGTAGGTGTAGCGACATAAATAACAACTCGGGCATAAAATACCTGCTTCCCAGAATCAATCCATCTCTCTTCCTCTCCACCTCCACCCGGCCCTGGATGGAGTTATTCACAGGTAGACACACACCCACAAGGAGCATCCACAGCAGACGTGCTGGCTTCACGTGGCTCCTTCCACGCGCGTGGCTCACACACACGCATGGCTCACACACACGCTTCCACGACTCTTCTTTGACTTAAGTCCTAGCAACTATGATTTCCTCTCCTTAAGATGAGGAAACTAGTGGGCTGCCAAGACGCTTAAAAAGGTAGGTTCATTGTGAAAGTTGACACAGGAGCTCAGAGATTGATAGAATTTTTATACTTCTAGAAACAAAACATTATAACCCATTTTCTTCTCAGAAAACTAAAGGAAAAAGTATACCCTTCCTTTCTCTTCTCCTACTTGGGCATGACCTAAAACACAAATAGCATGGACTGGACAGACCTAAGAATTGCCTGACACGAGGCAGTGACAAGGGACAGAGGAGCCTCTGCTGGGTGGGAGGACTTGGTCAAATAAGCTCACTGTTCTGCGCTGCTTCCCTCTCCCCTGTAGAGGAGCTAAGCCGGTGCCCAGCTTGCAGGGTCACTGGGGGGTTAGAGAAAATGCAGGTCAAGGGCCTGACACAGGGCCTCACATACAGTACGTGCTCAGGGAGCTACAGTTGTGTCAGGTGCAATGGTCTAGTCCTTGATTCCTCCACATCATGCAGCCTCCCAGGCCTGGCAGCTATGGGGACCCCAGGACAGCTGGGATTGTCAGAGGTGCTTCTTGCCACCAAGGTGGACTCTGCTTCCCTGCCACATTCCCAGTGCTCCCTACTGAGTGAGGGGACTCCCGCTCCCACATCTCGGGTGGCACATGCCCAGTTCCTTCCCTTTGGCTCAGAAGGGCTTTGGTTGGCACCTTCTATTCTGTTCATGTTTTAGTATCTCTCTCACCCCCAGGCTAAGAAATAAACACTGTCAGTTGATGGGAGGGTTCAGATGCTGCACTTCTGACCAGGCAGCCTGTGGAGAAGGCCATGTCACATGATCTGAGCTGGAGATCGGCTACGATCTGTCATCTAGCCCTGGACGGCCACCAGGCTATACCTCCTAACTTTCATCTGCTGGTGGATATTTTACATCTGAACTGAGAGTCTTATTTTCTATTTGCATTCCACATCGTCTTGTGGATTTGGTCTTTCATTACAAACGACTAAGACTTCCTAGCTCATTGCTCTCCAGGGGTCATTGTTCCTGGCCTTGCATTATCTATGCAGGTGCCCTGTAGTGGGTGTGGACGTCTAGTAGGTTGGTCTACATTCAGTTCTTAATCAGCTCCCTGGAATTTGCTCATGTGGTTGGTCATGAATGCACATTTTGTCATTCCTGTAAGGATGCCATGGAGGTGGGGCCGCATCAAAGTCTCCACGGGCTGCATTGCACACGCTAGCTCTGCAGGCACACTTTCTGGTTCATACCCAGCTCTGCCAGATTTTGCTTGTGATCTTGGATGACTTACTTTATGTGCCTTAATTTTCTCACCTGTGAAATGGGAATAATAGTGGTTCACATTCATAGGGCTACTGAGGATTGTGGCATGTAGAAGTGAAGCATTTTGGAGCAGGCTCCTTCTAGGATCCTGAGAGCTGATTGGGAAATTTTTGGTAAATGTGTAGAATAGATGCAGCCACTTGGTGGCTTGAAATTGACCACAGTGGAAATCAGCAAAGACTACTGGCCAGGACTTCTATCCTCGGGAGAGCTTGTTAAGTGTCTGCAGCACACCACTGTATAAAACACAATAGTATGCAGCATGCAATGTGCAGCCCGTAAGTGTTAGCAATTGTTATTTTTATTATTTCATTTATTAACTTGACTAACTACGGAGTTAAAAGAAGAAATGAGACTAATCATACATAAGTGCTTTTAATGAGCCTGTACTAGTGACTCCTGGCAATCTCCACTTCTTTTCCTAACTGCTCGTGAAATGACCCATTAATAATCTCAGAAGTGAGTTTCATTTATCCATTCCTTCAAGTACTATTGTACCACATCCTAGGCCCTGTGCCAGGTATGGGGGCATCAGTGGTGTGGCTGACACAGACAAAATCTTTGCTGTCATAAAGCTTACAGTTTCATGGGGAAGACACGTAAAGGAAAAGGAACAAACAAAATCATAATGTAATCACGAGTAACGAGAGTGGAGTTGTTAAGAAGGCCGGGGCTTGCCTTTCAATCGCTTGGTTATAGGTGTGTGGGAGCCGGCTCCGCCTACCCCTCACGAGCCAATTCTGCACATGCTGTCTTCTTAACCCCACCTGGAGTGACATTGTATGTGTCAATAGCTTGACATTGGCCGTGGTGGAAGTATTTGCATTACAGACATCAGCAAACATGACAGATCAGAGTTTTCTTTCTGGAGCTGGTTGTCAAGCATTTAGCAGCACAACAGTGGTGCTGTAAGTGAGAGGACACTTTTCTGAGGAGAGGGCATTGAAGCTGAGACCTGGAGAATTAGGAGCTAACCATGCTGAGAGTGGGGAAGGGTGTTTCACATGCCTGCACAAATCCCCGGAGGTGGGAGGACTGTCTGTCCTGTGTGAGTGAGAATGAAACCCGGAAGGGTCTGAATACCCGTGCCCAGAAAAGCTTTGCCTTTTACATTCCCACTGATCTCGCCCACTCCACCTGGTACCACTCCCTTCTTCATCACCCCTGCCCCCTTGGCTGAGCCTGCACAATCACCGGCCTGTGCGCATGGTGTCAGTATCTGCCAGGCTGGACCATGCAGAGGGTTCTAAGTGATGGGTGATGATTTGGGGTGGGGGGAGAGTCCTGGTAGGGCTCTGATTAACTGGGTCTTATTCCCATCAGTGTCTCAGGGAAGAGAGGGGCCAGGGAAGGTCACTGGCAAAGCTGGTGGGGCTTTAGAGCTCCAGCTAAGCAGAAGGGGCTCTGAGCCATCAAGGGAGCCAGAGCAGACGAAAGCATGAAGCCAGGAAGAGTATGTGCCGAGGACCAGGCAGACCTTGAAGCACTCTGTGAATAGGGGGATTTGGGCAAGGAGAGGGGCACGATGCCATGGGACCTACTCTATTGAGGATCCCTGGCATGCAGGGCTCCCGTGGGTTCATACTCCCAGTCCCACCTGATACTGAAGGTAGAGATATTGATATTAAGGTTCTCTTTCTCCCGTCATCACTGGTTTCCAGATGGGCTGATTCAGCTCTTGTGAAAGAGGTCTATCCACAGATCTGGGTCCTAGAAAAGACAAGGCAGGGGCTGACGTCGGAAACGATTGGCAGGTTCTGGTCTCACCCTGGCTGCTCTTGATCGTTCCGTCTCTCCACTTCCTACCACTTCCTACCAACCAACATCCTTCAGAGGAAGGATGGCTTGGGTCTTTTTTCTTTTTTTGCAGTTTTTGGCTGGAGCCAGGTTTGAACCCGCCACCTCTGGTGTATGGGGCTGGCACCCTACTCCTTGAGCCACAGGCCCCACCCGATGACCTGGGTCTTTGCCTTCTCTGATTTCTTTTCTCTCAACATCCCAGGTGGTTGCTTGCTGTGCACAACAATCCCAAGTGGCAGGGAGATTGGGCATTATATCTTTTCACCGGTGGAGGAAAGGAACCTCAGGGAGGCTGAGGGACTCGAGCAAGGTTACCTAACAGGCCTGGGTTTGGACTCTGTGATTGACTTTTCTAAGTCCAGTTCTCTCATGAGGCAAAATGGACAATCCACCAATCACACCTTTCCCAAGGAGGATTATTGCCATATATATATAATCATCCTGCAAGTTCTTATTCAAATGCTAGTAATTTTTTACTATTAATACAATAATTAGGACTAGTTGGAAGATCTTTTGTCTCTTAACTGAATGCTCTTTTCTTCTAAATTGCTTACTCATCCATCCGTTCATTCTCTAATGACTTTTGAATGTTTGTGAGGAGTCAGGTGCTCTGCTAGATCCTGGAGATAGGAAACTAAAATAGACAGCCAAGAGGAGAAATTCATAGGCTGGAGGTGAATCAAGTCCTCAGAAGGTGTGTGGCAGCTGGTGTGGGTGTCAGCAAAATAAGTGTGTGAGCAAAGTGCCAAGCGGGTAGAGAGAGGCAAGGGAGGGGCTTGGCTGTGGAGCGGGTGGCACTGGGGGCCTCACTGGTTCTTAAGGTGCTCCTGTCCCCATACATGTGACTCTCATGCCCACTCTTCTGTGGGACAGGGTCTGCTCTCGGCAGCAGTGAGGATTCTAAGATGGAGAAGTCACTAACTTCAGATCCCACAGAGTCAGTGACTTTGATGGACATGCTAGAGCAGCGGTTCTCAACCTGTGGGTCACGACCCACAGGAACTATGTTAAAGGGCCGCAGCATTAGGGAGGTTGAGAACCACCGTGCTAGAGGCTCAAATGAGGTTTTACTGGCCTGATTTGTTAAAAAGTTAAAAAAGCCAACTAAAATGATTTTAAACCAGAGTGACCATATTTCTGTAATATCCACTTAAAACTCAAACCAAAAAAAGGAAAAAAAAAAAAAAAAACTGCACTCAAAACAATTTAAAAAACCCAGGATGTCTCATTTGCAAACTTGAAAGCTACAGGGGAAATGTTCCCAATGTCAAGTTTATTGCTCCCTGTGGTGCATTTAGTTATGATTAATCATTCTAAAATTTACGAACCATGGTCCTGTCATCATTAGTTGAACAAACTTCCCATCATCCTTACGGGATAAAGACAGTTTCAGATAGCGACCTCCATGCAACCTTGAGTGGAAGCAGTCTTAGTGATGCAGCGTCCAGATGGGGCATGGACCTATGCAGTCTGTAGCTGCCCGGAGCCTTAGCATCCGTGCCTCTCCCTCTTGCAAACCTCGACATGGATGTGACGGGAGGACCCCAGCGGTGCATGCCCACACAGCTCCTTGAGCCAGGCTAATAGCGAATGTCACCAATAGCCCCTAATGAATTGGCATAAGCCCTGGCATGAGAGGCAGCATTTTGCAGACTGGAATACTGCATCTGTAACGGTGGTGACTACAGACCACAGGAAGTCTATCTTAGTTGATTCGACTGAACAATTGTATTTGGGGGCCCACAGAAAAAAAGTGCCCTCTTAAAACAAAACAAACAAACAAACAACAACAACAACAACAAAAAAAAAAAACAGGCTCCAGGAATTGTTGCAAATTAGAGTCAAAATGGGCATTGCAGCAGCACTTCTTTATTGGTGTCAGCTGTCCCTGCCAATAACCCCCACAGAATGCGTTAAGTATAGCAAGTGCCCAGTACATATTTGAAGAATCGCAGTATTTTGGCACTTTGGTGCTGCAAGATCAAGGTTAGTTTGTCAGCTGGAACAAGAGCATAAGTTGCCTGAGGAACTAAAGTTGTGCAGGTTGGGCACTGCACAAAAGTACCTGGGCAAGAGGATGAACGGGATGTGAAATCCAGTCCACCACTGGACTGAAGGGAGGGGTGTCTTTTTACTTTCACAAAGGGCCCATCTAGTCACCAAGCCAAGTGTGAGGCTACATCTGCTCTGAGATATGTTTGCACTTGAATAGATGTAGAAGGGTGATAAAGGAACAGAAGTCCAGACTGTCAAGGATTTTATAGGCTTAACTGATTCCTTCTGTATTTTTGCAAGCAGAAACAGTGTGATATCTGCTGTTCTGTAACTCACTGTATGTATGCATGCATGTATGTATCTATGTATGTATCATAATCCATATTGACTGGGATCCAGCAGCTAATGATAAGCTGGCCTGCACAGAGGCAATCACTCACTCTGGGAAGTACCTGATGAAAACACAACAAAAGCAGACAAACACTTCAAGTCTATTTGTGTCCTGCAGCTCCTAATGGAGTCGTGTGCATGAAATCATCATGGGTGGAGACTTGTGCTAAACACCCATGGTGAAGGTCTTGGGGCCCATAGGCAGAAGAGGGCTGCAGCAAAGCCATGTGTTCCATATAACACAGGAAGAGGAACTGACCCATAGCTGCACAGATACATGCAGACCTAGGAAAGAGCCTTCAAGAAATGGGCAAAGAAAAAAAAAAAAAAGCAAGGCCATTAAAGATGTTTTTAAAAAGTTTACAAAAATAGGGCGGCACCTGTGGCTCAAGGAGTAGGGTGTCGACCCCATATACTGGGGGTGGTGGGTTCAAGCCCAGCCCTGGCCAAAACTGAAAAAAAAAAAAAAAAAAGGAAAAGAAAAGAGTTTACAAAAATAAGGCAAGCCAGGCTTTGCCTGCAAACGATCAGGCAGGTAAGTCAGGAGCATATTTGTCAATTCTTTTTTAGAATAAGAAATAAATCAGGCTCTATATTTGCATTTTCAAAAATCCATTTCTTTGTCCTCTTATGAATTCTCTTGGAGTATCCCGGGCCCTAGGCCTTGAGAAATAGAGTTTTAACACCTACTACCCTCATCCCCTCCAAACCTTTTGAGAAGACGAGCTCCTCTTGCTTTTACTTTTTGGTGATAGGGACCTCATGAACAGTAACCAGGAAGGCCACACAAGCCTGGGTCTCACTCCAGAGGGATCAGGGTCAATACATGTGTACAAAGTGTCTGACTCCCTGTAAAGGAGGCTCTATCTGATTAAACCTCAATTAAAGACCAGATGGTGGAGAGTCAGCCGTCGTTAGAAGTTGCTAATGGGCACCCCATCACTTGCATTATCCAGTGTGCAGCCACTAAATAAAGCCAGCGAACAGCTTGCCCTCTGCCGTCCAGGAGCCTCCAGTCCAAATTAATTTTCATGACGCTCAGATTCAAGACAGATGAGGAGGTTTTTTTTGTTTGTTTTTTTACTCCTAACTGTAGGCCCTTGTTCAAATTTCCCAGCAAAGGTCAGGCATTGTGTGAATTTTCAGAGAATGTTACAGAATGAGAGTTTAAGAGCATAAATATACGTAACCTTTCCGAAGAAATGTTCAGAAGGAGCCAGCCGACCAATACATCACCCTGTCAGTTTATCAGCAGTGTCTAAGATAGCTTTTGTTCTGATCTTTACAGCAAACGAATGCAGAGAAAGATTCCAAAATTATGTGTACAACTATATTAATTGGTCAAAAACTCATCTAAGAAGTTTCTCCTGCCTGGGGACACCTGAAGTTCTTGGAAGCGGCCTGTGAGCAGGGCTACCCCCTTCTCCTCCCAGTCAACTGGGAGGAGTATGTCAGGCGATCTCTCCCTCCTGCTGAGCTCAGCAGTGGGCCTGACACTTCACAAATATTATTTCATTTAACCGTTACAACCATCCTCTAAGTCAGTGGTCTTCAGCTTTTTAAATCTCATGGCACACTTGAACCTATAGTTAAACTTCCACGGCACACTTAAATTATGTTGATAAAAAAAAAAAGAGTAAAATAAAAATAATATACTCACTGTGTTTTGCACTTCTTTTGAACATAATTTAATTAATGATCTTTAAAGATTTTCACGGCACACCTAAGATCCTCCCACTACACACCTGCTGAAAATCACTGGTTTAAGTAGATGCTATCCATGGTTGTTCTCTGGAG
The DNA here is from genome assembly GCA_963574355.1 of Loris lydekkerianus. Taxonomy (NCBI): domain Eukaryota; kingdom Metazoa; phylum Chordata; class Mammalia; order Primates; family Lorisidae; genus Loris; species Loris lydekkerianus. Next base: position 28,461 of record CAUYPK010015190.1, read on the forward strand.
AATCAGAGTTTTGTTCAAAGGTCAAATAACTTGTGTAAAGTCATACAGCTAACAATTAGAAGATCCAGAACTTAACCCCAGGTTTCTCTGACTGTAGAACCCATGCTGCTGTCAAAACACCAATTTGCCTCCTTCACAGACACTAGAAGGGCACCCAGTGGGTGCTGAGCCCTGGCTGAGCACAGATGCAAGAGCAACAGAGGAGGCATCTCTGCTTTCTCTGGGTTTGAGTGATCATGGTAGCCTAACACAGGGTGAGGAACCATGATAGGAGTGTTAGACTCATATCATATCAGATCTGGGCTGTTTCCACGGCTGCTATTTACCCTCTTTAAACCTCAGTTTCCTTAGCTGTAAATGAAAATAATAATATAGTTCACCTTTGAACATTGTGGAGGTTATGGGCACTGACTCCATGTGCAGTTGAAAATTCATGCAGAACTTTTGACTTTTCCAAAACGTAGCTACCAATAGCCTACTGTCAACTGGAAGCCATACCAGTAACAAACAGTCAATTAACACATATTGTGTATGCTATATGTAATTATATACTGTATTTTTACAGTAGAGGAAAGAAAATATTATTAAGGCAATCCTAAGGAAGAGAAAATATATTTACTCTTTTCTAAGTAAGAAAATATATTTACTCTTTTCTAAGTGGAAGTGGACCATTATGAAAGTCTTTGTCCTCATTGTCTTCAAATTGAGTAGGGCAAGGAGGAGGAGGACGAGGAGGGGTTGGGTTTGCTGTCTTGGGGTGACAAAGGCAGGGGGGCAGAGGAGGTGGGCAGGGAGGCAGGAGAGGCAGGAACACTAACTAGGTGTAACTTGTACAGAAAAAAAAATCCTTATATAAGTGGACCCAGGCCATTCAAACTTGTGTTGTTCAAGGGTCAGCCGTAAGGGGCTTACTTGGCCGGGTGTTGGGGGCATGGCATGATGCTGTGCACGTGATGGGCTCAGCACAGAGCTGGGCACACATATGGCTCAATACGTTTTAGAGGGAAAACACCCAAGCGGGTTTCAACTATCTCCGTATGCATTAGCTTGGCAAACAGTCAGCTATGCCACATCCTAAAAGTAGAATTGGAACAGAGCTGAAGCCTAGAGATGGCCCTGACATGGGGTGCTTGTGGTCCCTGCAAAGCATGGCCTCGGGGTTCTTATTTTCCAGTCATCACCATCTTTAAGGGTAAAGTGGAGGAGGTGGAACTGCCCGTGGAGAAGGTGGACATCATCATCAGCGAGTGGATGGGCTACTGCCTGTTCTATGAGTCCATGCTCAACACAGTGATCTTTGCCAGGGACAAGTGGCTGGTAAGTGTCCTGCGTGCTGTGCTCGCGGTGCTCTGCTGGCTGTCTCGCTGCTCCACTCATGGCCTACAGACCAGGAAGAGTAGGAGGACTTTGGAGAGGACTGGGGATAGGAGGTCACCACTCCCAGGCCCCTCTCTTTAAAGCAGATCTGCTCCCGGGGATGGAACAACCACTATGGGCCCTCCATGTCTAATGTTGGAATGTGCATCTGCAGATCCAACCTCAGCCTCTTCTGGGGTAGTTGATACCCATTCTCCCTTGTCAACATAAAAGTCCATTCAGGTCAACAAGTCCTTAGGAGCCGCGTATGCTACTCACCTCGGCTTCTCCAGGCTAAGAGATCCTCATATCTTTCTCTGCTCTTCATTGGATTGAACATCACACTGATTCATTTCTTTTATTGACTCCATCCACCTAGATCCTAAAATTCTCCTGCTCCAAAATAAAAACTGAGCATTGCCATCCTAGCCCTAAGGTGAGAGTCCACTGTGAGAAGTGCTGGCAAGGGGGTGCTTGTCTGGTGACTCTATGTGCAGTTCAAAATGTGATGTCTTTGTCAGGTGAATAGATTACAAGACCCATTTCCCCACAATTCATCAACAGAAACCTGGAGGGCTTATGTTTCCAGACCGGGCGGCTTTGTACGTGGTAGCAATTGAAGACAGACAGTACAAGGACTTCAAAATCCACTGTAAGTGCCCTTTTGATTCTCCCATGGGCTTCTAGCGCACATTTGAGGTGGGAGGCACTTGGATGGGACTGAGACAAGCAGGCAGAATCATGAACACAGGTGCTGTCCTGTGGAGGAGTTCACTGTTTCTGAATTCTTCTCTCTAAATGTCCCCCTCTACTGCCAAGGGTGGGAGGTCTACAGAAAGAAAATAAACAAAATGATTTGAAAGAGATAAATGTCCTGGGGTGAGGGAAAGACCGCAATGTGAAAAAAAAAAAATGGATGGAAGCAGCAGAAGCTGAGAGTTTGCAAAGAAAAGCAGGACAAGTGGCTAGAAACCTGTCAAGTTTCAGTCATCTGAGAAGTTCAGAGCTAGGTTCAAAGGCATGTCACTAGCCGGGCGAATCGTTTTGAGTCTTGCCTTCAGGTCACTCAAATGGATCAAAATAATATTGATTCTTTTTCACATTAAGTAAAATATGTATTTTCTGAGGTTCTTTGGGGGAACAGATAGCAGTGGGGGTTGGAAGAATGGAGACTTTGCTTTGAACAAACATGTCGTCCGCGCACGTGTGTGTGTGTGTGTGTGTGTGTGTGTGTATGTGTGTATAAGAAAGAGAGAGACAGACAGATAGACAGATACTGGGGCTCAGAGTTAATGTGTATTCATTCATAATGCCTATCGGTTCCCTTAGAAAAAATAAAGCTGAGGAGACGCCAGTGTTTTGCCGGGTCTGAAAAGGGTTGTTTTATTCTATTTCACTTAAAGGGTAACGTGTCTCTGTGACATGTATAATGAGATTATACCAAATGTGTTTTCATAAGGTTGGACGTGGCTGTGTCTCCTTAATCAGAACTGAATATACATAAGAGAAAAGAACCCCTGAAATCAGCAAGCACACAATCAAAACAAAAACCAGAGGCAGGAGCTCCAAAGTGGCCCAAAGACTCAGCAAATCCTGGGGTCCTGACCAACAGAGGTGGTCAGTTCTTATCCAGATGACCATGGAGGTGTTCACAGATGGAATCAGTGAATAAATACCTCCTGTCCTGAAGGGCTAAGACTCCGTCCAAGTTCCACAATTGTTGTTCCACTGATTGAAACAATTGCCATCTAACTGCCATGCGTGGCCCTGGTGATAGATCCCTGCACTGACTTAGCTTGGAATGTGTGTATTTATGTATGTGTGTTCACCTTTCTGGGAATGTAAGAGTGTGAAGTTCAGAGCTAGGTTCAGAAAAAGACTGAACGGGGACAGTTGTTTGAGGCTCTGTGGCCTGAAAACCCTCTCTGAATGCCGTCTGCCTCCAGCCAGTCTGGTGTGATTTCTACGCCTTGATTCCTAGGGAGGTGGAGGCAAAATTCCAAATGAGAGTCATGAGAGGTAGAGTGGCCTACATGAAATGCTTAGCCGTCTTCCAGCCCTGGGTTTAAATCCTAGCCCTGCTGCTTCCTAACTGGGTAACCTATCTAACACCTGTGAGCCTCAGTTAAGGAATCATCTCCTCAATCCCACAGGCTTGTCGTGAGGATTAAGTGAGATGACGTATGTTAAAAAAAATTTAGTAGTCTGGGTGCTACGGTGGGACTAGATGGGGTCCAGTCTCTGACTGTGTGACTAAGCACCTTTCTGCCTGTGAGTCTGGGGAGGGATCGAGACTGCCAAGCTCCTGGTCATCCAGAATCTAGGACAGAAGTACTCATGGAAGATTACATACCCTACCCAACAGCATGTGACACACTGATCAAATGCATGTGTAAATAGGACATGCTTTGCCCTGGAGCTGCAGTTTGGAGTTGTGGCCATGCAATTGTAATAAATAATGTATCCAGGAGAACGTTCAGGTACATTCTTCATTCTCACATCCGCTTGTATATTTACTGAGCTCCAACCCGAGGCACAGCTCTTTAGAAACTTCCTCATGGTTTCCAGAGCAAACATACCTTGTTCCTGGGAACTTCTGGGGGTATGCACGCAGCATTGAGCCAGCCTGCCACCAGCACAGCAAGGGGTGTGGTGGTCTTTGCTGCCACTCAGCCCCTAGCCCAGAACTGGAGATCGTGTCATTTATTCTTGTGATTCTCACTGCAATTTCACAGCTTTTGGTAAAGAAAAGAATTTTAAGTCAGCCTCATTTGTTCTTGCAGAGTATGCTTGCTCTGTAGTCTCTGTCAAAAACGGGTCTGAAAAAAATCCTCAAATAAAGAAACAAAAATAAAACAAATGCTTAAAATTGAAAAGTACACACTGTCAGGTTTTCTATTTATTTATTTACTTTTAGTAAAGGAAACAAACCCACTTAGAAATACATTTCAAATATTGATTCTCTGCCTTTTGGCTAAGATCAAGTGACATCCATTGCAAACAGAGATTTTCCGTTACTGTGAGTTTTAAATCAGACGTAAAGCACAAAGGTTGCTGGTTGCTAAGGGAACAATTGTAAGCAAATTTTTATTGGCTTAGGAACAAGCTAAGAAGGAAAAATCGTAAAGTGGGGCAGGGGAGTGAGACATGTCAAGCTCTTTCAGGAAGTAAATAGTTAGGGAAAAGCTTCCTGTCCTCTCCTGTCCTCTCTTTTTCCTGCCTTTCCGGCCACCTCCCTTTTCTTTCTTAATCACTTTCAACGTGAGAGTATGAGAACGCGGGCAGACCCTGCCTTCGATTTGTTCCCCAACTAATAGAGACCACATAGAAACAGAGATCAATGAATGGCACAGACAAGGCTCACAACGCATGTTTTTGTTGAATGAAGAAATGAAAGTAAACCATTAGAGGAAGGTACAGGTGTGGTGCTTAACTCTGAGAGAGGAGCAATCATTTAAACACATTTTTGAGTATTCAGGAGTTTTCCAGAATTCAGACACAAGGAAGGAAACTTGGTGGGTATTCTATTCAATTTCAAGAACAGTACATGAATCTGCAACCTGATACCCTTGAGAGTCAGAGGGCTGGGCGCCAGCTTCCTAGCTGCTGAGAAGAGACAAAGAGAGGCCCCCTGTGGAGGCAGCTGCACCCACAGCTGGACAGGCCGCCTTGGAAGGCTCCGGTGCTGGCACTGGGGTTCTCCTTTGCCTGCACCCTAACATCTAGAGTCTACCTCTGGCTCTAGCCCATTTTATCCAAGGGGTCAACCTTGTTCTTGAGAGCCTAAAATGTACAAAGCTATTGTAAACATCTGCCCTTGTGCACAGAGAAGAAACTGTAAGTGGCCTCTGGTGGTACTTGTCATTTTCCTGTGACCACCTCTAAGGCAGTCCCATTAACCCTAGCAGAGAGACGCATATCTTTGGGGCTAATGCAGCAAGGAAGGTCATAGCTACAGCTCTGTCCAATAAAAAGTCAAATTTGTTCCCTGGTATTTAATATTTCCTTTTCCTCAAGCTATTTTTTCAGATTTTTTTATTTTAATTTTCAGCAGTTTGATTCTTGCACAACTAGGTGTGTTTTTCTTTTTGTTTAGCCTACTTGGAGTTATATAGAATTATTGAATCTGTGAGTTAATTATTTCATTAGTTTAGTAAAAAAAATTCAGACAGTATCTCTATAAATATTTTTCTCTGCCTGATGTTCTTCTTCTTCTTTTATTTTTTTGCAGTTTCTGGCCAGGGCTGGGTTTGAACCCCCCACCTCCAGCATATGGGGCTGGCACCCTACTCCTTTGAGTCACAGGCCCAGCCTCACTCTGCCTGATCTTCTTTCTCCTTTTCCTTCAAGAACTCCTTTTGCACATTTATTGGATATTGACCCATGAATCTTGAATATTATTTTTTTCCATAGTTTCTTTTTTCTTTGTATTTAAGTTTGGATCATTTTTACTGATCTGTTTTCAAGTCCATAGATTATTTCCTCTGATAAATCTGTTTGAAAATTCTTCTTTTTTGATATTGTGATTTTGATTTCTAGCATTTCTATTGCCTTTTAAAAAACAGTTTCTATCTCACTAATAAGATTCTCCATCTATTCAGACAGGGATTGTCCACCTTTTTACTAGATTCCTTAACGTATTTATTACAGTTAGTTTTAAGTTTCTGTTGGATAATTCTAACATCTGGGCTATCTCTGAGTCTGGTTTTATGACTTTTTTCTTTCAATGAAGAGGTCATACTATTTTCCTTTTTCACATGTCTTTTAATTTTTCATTAATGCTGGACATGGTGAGCAAAAGAACAATAGAGACAGGTGAATAATATTTCTGCACAGAAAAAAGCCTTTTCCTTTTCCAGTCTATTACAATGGGAGTTTGAGTCAGTCTAGTTCATACTTGTATAATAGTTTTGGACTTTGTTCTTGCTTTAGTTTAATTCATTGCACCATAGTGAAATTTTTTTTTTTTTTAATTCAGAAGTGTTTTTTAATCCATAAACAAAAGATTTATAGTCCCTTCTGATGTTATTCCTAGATAATTAATAATATTTCTTGATGGCCAATGGTCTTTACTTCACATTTACTTATTTAATAGATAATACATGATTGCAACAAAAAGAATTATGTGTTTAGTTTGCATCCTCTCTCATTTTTGCTCCACTTCTGGTAAAAGGGTCTAAGGGGTAAATGAATGGTTAGCAGAAAGGAGATAAAAGTCTAATACCTTGAATGATCTGCCCTCTGAATAACTGAAGGTGGGGCAGTCTAGCTGAGGAGATAAGGTCTGAATAAAGTCCTAGAAAGGTAACTAAAACACCAGGCAATGCAAAGATGCACAGGCATTAAATATTTGGAAATAAATTCCAATTTAAAAAAACATCAATGGCCAGTGCAGGTGGTTCATGCCTATAGTCCTAGCACTTTGGGAGGCCAAGGTGGGAGGATTGCCTGGGCTCAGAGTTTAAGACCAGCCTGAACAAGAGAGAGACCCCGTCTCTACTAAAAATAGAAAAATTAGCTGAATGTGGTGGTGTGCACCTATAGTCCCAGTTACTCAGGTGGCCAAAGCAGGAGGATCACTGAGTCTAGGAGTTTGAGGTTGCTGTGAGCTGTGATGATGCCACTGTACTCTACCCAGAACAACAGAGAAACTGTAAAAAAAAGAAAGAAAGAGAGAGAGAAAGAAAGAAAGAAAGAAAGAAAGAAAGAAAGAAGAAAGAAAGAAAAGCAAGCAAGCAAACAAGCAAACATTATCTAGAGACCTACATTGTGGCAATGTATGCTATGCTAAAGGCACTGAGGATTTAGAAGCAGAGGTCATATGGTCAGGGGTGGCTGCAGAAGCTTCCACAAGGCCTTGAGTCTTTAAGGTCACCGTATCAGGACTTTAAAGATAATATATCCAAAGATTTCGAAACTCTGATCGAAACTGCCATACTATATAGATTTGTGAAAATCCAGCTCCCCAGGTCTGGCTTGGGCCCAGGAGTCTGCATTTTTAAGTGTCTCAGATGATTCTAGAACATAGATCCACTGAACCAAACTCTCCATTTTACAAATAAGCCCAGAGAAGGTCACTGATCTGCACGTGATCACACAGCTTGGACGACTGCAAAGCCAGAGCTCAAATCTCATAAGGATCCAACTATTATGTATCAAGTGCTTTCTGTGTGCCAGGCACTGTCTTATGCTCTTTATAAACATTATCACATTTAATTCTTATAACCACCCTGTGGATTAGCCGTCATTATCATCAGCTCCATTTCAAAGAACTCTCAGACACCAAGGCTTAGAAAGGTTACATTCTTGCCTAAGATTACACAGTAAATAAATGGCAGAGCTCAGATTTGAACTCCAAAACCTAGGTCTTTAACCATTATACACATTGACTCTCATATTTTTGCCCAACGCTGGCGTTGAACTTGAACTTAAGGTGGGGCTCAGGGGTGGAGAAGAGCAGATTCATAGCTGCAGGTCTCTTAATGAAGAGTTTTCTGCTGAAGGCAATGTGTTTTAGTATGTATACTACTGGGGAGTGCATAGATACACAGTATCATATATATACAGAGCAGGATGGAAGCATGGATAGTTCTTTCCAGATTCTAGAAGGGGGTCTTCTCTGTAGCCTGTCCTGAGCAGCTTCCTCTCCCCAGGGTAGGTTTCAAGTAGGAATTCGGCACCAGCCTCACATGATTTAATGGGATATAATGGCCATCTTATCTTTAAGACAGAATTTTGCAAGCACTCATCCTCTGTGAGATGATTACTTTCTTTGCTTTCTTTTTCTAAGGAAGGTCTTTGTGTACCTGAGGAAAGAACTTAAGCTAAAGGAGCCCAGTTTTCACTTACCATTCACACTTCCCTCCTCACACACCTGCTGTCCTCAGTGCACACACAGGGATGTAAGTTCCTTAAGGAACCTTTTGTTTGGTGAATTTTTTAAAAGAAAATTTAATCCCATAAGATTTTAGATACACACATTTCTATTTCAAGGTATTTATAAATCCATCTGAATAAACACATAAATGAGATTCAGCTGCCCAGTAACTGAAATCTCTGTGAAGTCTATCCTCTCTACTATGGGGACAGAAAGATTGCATTCTGGGTTGCTGTCACAGCTGGGGCAATGCAGGTGAGGGGTTAGGGGCTTGGGCTGGGCTTGAGCCCACACTGTTCCCCTGATGTGTAATAATGGGCCAGATACTATGTGTGAGCCAGATGCCAACTTCTCCCAGCCACAGTTTTCTCGTCTGTAGTATAGCAAAGTCCTCATGGGGGTTCCAGGTGAAATAAAGAGTCTGCTCTGGGCTAGATGACTAATCAATGATAGCAATGATCACCATCCTTTAAGGACAGTCTTGAGCTATCAGACTTGAATTCAAACCATAGTCTGTTTTACGTTAAAAGTTTAACGGGTGGGAGAAGGAAAGACATCGGCCTTCTAGGTGTGGAGAATAGCTTGGGCAAAGGTACAGAAAGAGGAACATAGATGTTCACAGCAGAGCCCTCTGGCTTGGAGAAGGAACAGGAAGGCAGATGCTAGGAGTAGTCGGACAGTTTGGCTTCTATCTAGCCAGCCCTCCTGTACTCTAGCTGTGTGAACGTGGAGAAGTCTCTCAGCCTCTCTGAGCTCTAGTTTATCTGCTCAGAAAGTGAGCCTCGCCTTTTCTAGAGCTACAGATAGAAAACACGCGTGAGAATTTGGCACATGGCAAAGCTCCCCACCCAAGTAAGTAATTCTTACCTTCTCCTCAGGCAGAGGAACATGAGCTTTCCTTCCCCCTCTCAGGCAGGAGTGTCAGTGAGTTTTGGGGGGCCCTGCTGCCTGCCCTCATGCCTCGCTCTATTCCCGCAGGGTGGGAGAATGTCTATGGCTTTGACATGACCTGTATCCGGGATGTCGCCATGAAGGAGCCCTTGGTGGATATCGTGGATCCAAAGCAAGTGGTGACCAATGCCTGTTTAATAAAGGTCTGGAGACTTGTCCTGGTTGGGCCTGGGCATGCCGGGAACCCAGCTGTGCCACCCTGGAAAGCCAGGCAGGCTGGGTAGGCCTGGAGTCTTGTGAGGCAAGGCCACCCTGGCCAGAGCCCGCGGTGCTCCATGGCAACAGCTCAAAAGCTGGCACTGTCACTGGGCAGAGCCGCTGAGAGAATGACTTCCTGGTGGCACAGCTGAGGGCAGGGGGCCCAGAGCAGGGCCGTTGGTGGTGTGAGGGAGGCCGGGGATGGAGGGCAGGGGGGACATTGGAGGAGAAACACCTGGAGGCAGAAAGGTGTGCTCAGGTTGGGCAAGCTGACGTGTTCAGAGGTAGCTGTCCTTAATATGTCATGTAATCATCATTGCACTCCTGCCCTCCAAGCACACACGTGGCCCGGCAGGCAGGGCTGCCAAGTGACCCCTGCCTGAGTGTCCTTGTTTGTACAGGCTCTAAACACCTTTTCTTCCAAGAGGCTTTCTACTGTGCAGACGAAGGACGGTTGTTCAGCACAGCCTCGCCACGCCAATCCCTGGGGCATTCTTATTATTAAACACTCAAGCACACCCAGTTAGATAAGGCACAGCTCCCCTCCCAACCCATCCTCCTGCAGACAGAGCCCCTGTTTGGATTGTTCTTTCCAGTCCCTTTTCTCCGCATTTGCATTTATGTATGCTAACAGAGTACAGTTGAACCCCATCAAACTACTGATAATTTGACCTTTTTTCTATGTAGAAAGACATCAAAGTCATACGGTTCAAGCTAATTTTTTAATTTAAAAATGTGGGCTCATTATGTAAGTATTCATCAGCCCACCCACCTCTCGTCTTGCTAAAACATACTTGCCTACTCTGGTCCTGTACAGATCATTTTTTTCCCCCAGAAGTATTGGGGCAGGGGACTGGGCTATTTTATAGTAGGGTAAAGGGGGAAGAGCCCTGGACACCGAGGATGACGGCAAGTTCTGATACAAACTGCTTCTTTGCCCGTGTGAGAACTGTCCTTTGTCCCTGGGCAAAAACATTCTTAGGAAGTATCACTGTGGGATTTAAAAGGGATCTTGGGCAAATAAAACTGGGAAAGCCTCACAGAGGTCTCATCGGACATCCTCTCCTTTGGTGACATCCTGTCTAAGAGGTTTGGTTCTCCATTTTCAAGGCTCTCACTGCTTTATTCAGCCTAGTCTGGGTCCAGGCAGGATAAATTATCAGCAAAAGTGTCCCTTGATTTCTTTTTCCTAACCCTCTCTCTCTAAAGCCCCTGGTACCCCAAACAAGAAGAGAAGTGTACCCCCTAACAAGAAGTTCACCCATAGTGCAAAACATTTCTGTAAATATTATAAAACAGATGGATGTCAACTGGTGCAGCTGAATTTGCCAATAGGCCAAAGTACGGTTATCTAGGACACTAGGCATCTGCGTGTAATGGCTTCAGCTTGGGGGTAAAATTCCTTCATTGTTCTTGGACCCTAGGTCACTTTCTTCCTTGACCCTGGCCCCAATTTGCAGGTATGATGCTTGTGCTTCTGTCTGTCTGTACTGCTGGAGCTGACAGACTGGCCTGGCTCTGTCCCCCCATGTCGCACTAGTCTCCTTCCTCTCCCCACCACCAGACAGGAGCTAGCAGGAGCCTTTCCCTCAGGGTGCATGGAAGGGCCACAGCAGCCCAGCTTACCAAGAAGGGACGGGATGGGTGTGTATACACCCTTCTCCTGAGAACGACTCCCAAGGGCTCTGATCAGATCATGGCAGAAGGCCTGCCTCTCCTCCACCCGTAACCTTTCTCCTTCCCGTTTCTGAGAAGGATGGGGATTGTCTGTGTTTGCTCCTGAAACCAGGAGAGCCTTTCCATCAGCTCTCTCGCAAATGTGCTCAGCAATGTCTCGCCGAGCCTGTTGGGAAAACACTTGCCCTTCTTTACACACTTAATTGCTGTTTTCATGGCTATTAACGTTGCGGAGTGTGACACTTTATTATAATTAAGACTCTGTTTTGACCAGACTTCTTGCTCAGAGACATTCATTTGTAATATTATTTAGTGGTGGGATGGCAGTGGCCAGGGGCTCTTCTGAGTAATTTATGCAGCAGCAGTAGAGCCCTGTGCTCCATGCATGTCACCTGAGGCCAAGCCAGGGCGTCTCCTGGAGGTCTGAGAGCTGGAAGAAGCCTTCCAGAAAAGGGATCTGGCCTCTGGGGCATCAGGATAATTGGAGCTGATCGGTAGGCTTCTTTGGGTCTGGGAGGCAGGGAACTGAGCCAAGAGGGCCTTTGCTCCAAAGCCTGGCCACAGCTGACCCCATTCTCACAGATGGCCCAGGGACCCTCACTCCAAGAGACCAACTGTCCTCATTGGTGCATTATAATGTATGGCTTTTGTTTAGTCAGAGGGCCCTGTTAGCATGCAAATGTCTCAAAGACCTATTGAACACTGTTGGTCAACACAAGAGTTGTTAGCTGACATTTGGTTGATGGAGATCTGAGAGCAAGACCCTCTCAAGATAGAATTCCTGCTAGATGGAGGGGGGCAGGTGTGTTGCACACACAGATGCTGAAAGTAGTGAAGAAGCGAGGGCCACGTTAGAAGTAACCAGGTCCAAGGTGGCAGACCACAGGGAGTCACTGAAGGTTGTAGATCCAAGGAGTGAGACAGTCTAGATCAGCGGTTCTCAACCTGTGGGTCGCAAACCACAGGAACTGTATTAAAGGGATGCGACATTAGGAAAGTTGAGAACCACTGGTCTAGACAAATTGTAAAGTGATTAGTCAGTTGGTGGTTATGAAGGAGAGGCCTTGGGAAAGAACTAAGTCTTCAAGCAGGAAGAGTTGTCTGAGAAGACTGATGAGTCAGGCACATTGCTGCGTTTCAGGTGCTGTGTTGTACCCTGAGGACAAACAGACCCACAAGGGGCAGCACTGGCCCCTGGAGACAGGCGCAAGGATGGAGGTGGCGAGGCTGCTGAGACTAGAAGGAAGTGGGTGAGGCTGGGCTGGCGGCAGAGAGGGGAGCTGGAGGGCTGGAGTCTGGCTGGCCCTGACTGAGAAAGAGAAGGCCAAGTCCTTGAGTCACAGTGATGCTTTTAATAAAAATATAAATAACACTGGCTTGCTCTAAGTCTTTTTGAGCTGGGGAGAACCTGTGGACAACATGTGAATATTACAAAGGCTGACAGATACCAGGCCAAGAACAGTTTCTCAGACTGGAGCAGTGGCCCAAACAAATGAACTGATAACATGTATTGGAGGCCACTCACGGGAGGTGGTGGCGGGAGGGGCTGGGGGGCTGACGTGCCGTCTGAGCCTACAGGTGCTCTCTGATATCACAGGCTGCTAGACATCAGCCCTATCTGGAGGGTGCAGGACTTGGTGTGGTCAGCATTACACTCAGCTTTGACAGTGGTAGAACCATCCAGAAGAGAAGGGCCAGGATAATGAGAAGTCAGAACTCAAGACTGAGGAGAAATGAATGAAAAGCCTGAGGCAGTTTACACTGGAGAAGGAAAGGTTTAGGGGACCTATGTGAGATGGAACAGGCCTTCGGCTGCTTCTGTGGTGGAAGTGAGAGACATGGGCGTGGGCTGTCTGCATTAGCTGTGAATGCAGACCTAGTGGCTGGAGATGCTGGGAGCTGGGTGGAGCTGCCTGGTACCAGCTGAGTGCTTAGCAAGTGCTAGCTGGCCACTGCAGAGGGGATTCTTGCCTTAGATAAAAGGTTCGACACGAGGGGGCGGGCTTTATAATCCCATCAAATTCTGCATGCTTGACCCAAGGCTGCTCACCATTCAATTAGCTCTTATTTCCCAACTTTGGGCTCTAGGAACACAGTGTAACTGGACTTTGGCCTTTGAAAGTGAGCTTACTAAGGGGCTCCCACAGTCCCCTGGACCTGTAATTCCACCCACTTCCCAGTTAACGGTCAGAGAGCTTCATTCAGCATTGCCAGAGAAAGTGATGGCTGCTAACCCTGGACCCCAGCTGGACTCTGATCTGATGGCTCCCTTGACCACTGCTTCCTCTCTCCAGCCCTGTGGAACCAAGACTTCCCTTTTGAAGGCCCCAGGACACTTGGCCCTCCCAGAAATATAGAGGCCCCAGGACACTTGGCCCTCCCAGAAATATAGAGAGATAAAATCCATTTCTCCAATGCCACTTTATCTCTCTGCTGTTCTTTGTTTCCCTGTCCTCAGAGCCCTCCCTCTCAGACGACAGACATATTCAGTCTTCCAAGGCTCCAGATGACCCTCTGGGCTGTCCAGACACACGAGCATCTGTCTGGCTCTTATGGAGTTTTCAGGGAAGAGGTCCTTGCTGTTCAGCCCTGAAAAATGAGAAATTCTTCCTTGGGCCTCACTGGAACCTGGGGACACCCCTTGGGCTCTGAGCAGGTTTGCCCTGCCCCAAGGGAGCCAGCAGGCAGCAGGTTGGCAATTCTTCACATGGAAAAGAACAGCACGGTGCAATTAGACTTGGTCCCCTTGCAGGGTTGATTTTCAGCCACTTACCAGCTGAAATTGTGAATGTTATTAGTTCTTCATGTTCTACATTTCCCAGCCAGAACTAAAAATTCTCACGGATATTTTCCCCTCTTTTTTATTTTTATGAACTGTCCAGCCTTGTTACAAATGGCCAGCAGAATGCCCCTAAGTCAGTCTGTGACTTTGCCGCCCCAGGTCCTCACTCCTGAGATAATGCTTGATGCCTCCTATTGCCGGGAACTGAAATGTCAAAAATTTTTTTTTTTCATTGAAATGAGAGGTCTGGTTTATCCAAAGCCCTGGGAGGGCCTGATAAAACACAGATGGCTGTTTGATTTGGTAGGTCTGGCCCCCTCCGAGTCCGCTCTGGACGATGTTGTTGCTGGTCATCTGGGGACCACACTGTGAGAATCACTAGAGGAAGGCAGCTGTGCTTCAGGACCACCCCGAGAGATCAGGAGTCCTCATCTCTTCTCTCCTACCCCACTCGCCCCCGCCCCCACAGATTGGCCTTCCTAGGTCTGTTCCCCTTTGGGTTTTGATTCAGATCTGTTTGCCCATGTCTGAGCACACTCCAGGCTGGAGAGGATGGAGAGGAAATTGCGAGTGTGGTAGGCAGGCCTGGGAAGTCACCTGAGAGTGATGATGATCCCCCAGGGAGTCTGCCCACCCCGGGCTCTCCTGGGCCCCAGGGCAGTGGAGGTGCTGAGTCCCCAGCATTCTCTCTTCTCTGGGCTGCAGGAGGTGGACATTTACACAGTGAAGACGGAAGAGCTGTCGTTCACATCTGCGTTCTGCCTGCAGATACAGCGCAATGACTACGTGCACGCCCTGGTCACCTACTTCAATATTGAATTTACCAAGTGCCACAAGAAGATGGGGTTTTCTACAGGTGAGCTGTGAGTTGGATTCTCAGAGCCTCTGCTCCTGTGCTTCCTGGAGGCTTTGCAGGAAGTGACTGGGGCCGGTCTCAACTTGGGGAGAAGGTTCTGGGCTTAAATTGTGGATGGTGCAGTGTGAGCTGAGAGAATGTGGGGGGTGAGGGAGAGGTAGGTTGTAGGGACCCCCAGGCCCTTCAAATGCATATTTGTTCAAATTGATTTCCTGAGCACATTCAGGGCAAGGGGACTAAGGACAGAGTGGAGGAGGTCTTCCCTCTCTCCACAGGCACGCCTCTGGACAGGACTCAGCCCACCCCTTAGTGGTCTGCGATCTGGTCTCTATGTTCCTTGCTTCCACCCCAATTCCTCCTTCATTAAATACCTGCCAGTGTTCCCCAAAGCTCAGCCCACTCCCACTTCCCAGCTACATCCCAAGGTGCCTCATTGCCTCTGTTTGATAAGCCCAAGGTTCTGAGCCAGCAAATGGGGACTCTGTGAACTGGACTAGCCCACGCTTCCTCCTGTCCAGCCTTGTTCCTCATCCAGTTGCTGCCACCCAGTGCACAGCCTGGCTACCCCAAGCTACTGCTGGGCCCTGAGCTCAGTGAGGCTTCTTCAGTCTCTGGGCTTCCACACACAGCAAGCACCCCGGGTCTATGCAGGGAGTGCCGGGGGGCAGGGGGGGCCTTTGGCAGAGGTCCCCATCATTTCCTTTCCTCCTGTATCATTTGCTGGGCCTGCAAGAACAAAATGCCACAGGCCCAGAACCTTAGCAACAGAAATTTATTTTCTCACAGTCCAAGATCAAGATCTCAGTGGGTTTGGGTTTGGGTTCTCCTTGGCCACCTGCTCACTGTGACAGGTCTTCTCTCTGTGCTGTTGTGCCCCTGGTGTCTCTCCTTATGTCCCAATCTCCTTGTCTTATAAGGACACCAGTCAGGTTGGGTGGGGCCTGCAGTATAGACCTCATTTCAACCAAATCCCCTCATTTAAGGCCCTATCTCCAAATATAATCACTGTCTGAAGTACTGCAGGCTGGGACTTCCATGTGACAATTCAGCTGAGAACCATCCTGTCCCCACGTGCTCACCTGCCAGGTGTCATCTCTCAGCTCAGATATTACCTAATCCTCTGTTTCCTTGGGTCAAGGTTAGGTCTCCCTCTCAGGGCTCCCTCACTTCCTGTGCATATGTCTATCACCGTGACATTTAAAGTGACATCTATGCACAATAACAAGAAAAAATCAGTACAAAAGGGTGTAAAAAGTCAAGGAGAGGGCGTTGCCTGTGGCTCACAGGAGAGGGGGCCGGCCCCATGTACCAGAGGTGGTGGGTTCAAAACCAGCCCCAGCCAAAAACTGAAACAAAATTGAAAAAGTCAAGGAGAAATTTCTCCCTGCCCCAATCCATCCCAGTTCCACTCCTCAGAGACAAAGATTAGTAATGAGTTCTTTTGTAGCCTCCCAGAAAATTTCAGTAGGTGCACAAGCACATACCTATATACACCTCTTTTTTTTTCTTTTTGGCTTTTTATTTTGAAATAATTATAGACTCACAGGAAGTTGCAAAAATAGTAGACAGAGTTCCATGAACCTTTTACCCAGCTCCCCCCATTGGTGGCATCTTATATAATTGTAGTACAATATCAAGACTATACCTTCAAAAAAAAAAAAGGTGGATCATACTATCCACACTGCCCTGTGCTACCCTTCCTTTATTGAATAACATGGCTTAGAGATATTTTCATAGCCTTGCAGAGATACCTATTTCCTTTTTTTAAACAATTATGTGAGAGTCTGATGCAGAGGGTGGCGTCACTTGTTCAACGTTTCTACTCTTTTTTGCAATTATCAGTTTCCTCTGTGAGTAGGGATCACATCTCATTGATCTTCACATTCTTGGCTTCTAAAACAGAAATTCCAAAGAAATCGCTGTATGATAAGCACCTCATGATGTGACCCCTCCCTGCTGCCCTCAGGAACGCGCTCGTGCTGAGTCTTCCTGGGCACTGGGAGTGTGGCATGGGCAGAGGTGGTGTGCATGGCAGCAGGGGTTGTGAGCTTTGCCAGAATTTGAGGGTAGGAGTCTTCACGTCCTGAAGTCACGATGGCTATGCTCTTTTTTTGCTTGTGGGCAGAGAGGGCAAGAGATTTATGTAATCTCTCACAGAAAGGTGTTTTCCAGAGCCAGTGTCTCCTGACTACGAAAACCAGGGTCTTCTGGTCTCCACTGGCCAGGCCAGGGTTGGTGCCTCCTACCCCGGCCAAAACTTAGAACTGTGATCTGGGTTGTTATCAGCTGCTACTCTCCTAAGAAGGGCTGTAGGTGAGGTCATCACCCATAGGCAGGAGCAGCCAGGAGGTGAAGGGAGATAATTTCACTTTGACCTTGAAGGATGGGTAAGACCCAGATGAGAGTGGGGGTAGCAAGGGAGCTGAGAAGGGGCCCGCTCAACTGGAAGCTGAGGATGGAGCCTCCTGATGGTGTCTAACCCAGGGCCTTCCCTGCTGCCATGGGCAACGATGCTCCAGACAAAATTCTGGGTTTCTCAGAGTTCTCAGCCAGGGTTTTCTCTTCTTTGAGATACTCTATTTCCAGTCCTCAGAGCCAAGTAGATGGCCTGATGAAGCCCTGTGTAGAGATGACCCCTGTCTCCGGGGTGGCAGGGATGGCGTTCTTGCTGGCCCCAGGTGGAAGATGCTAGGTTAAACTCAATTCCATAATCAGAACGTGGGCTCTGGGCTTCCTGAAAGGTGGGAAGATCAAGTGTTGGCAACTCTGACCCAGTGCAGAGCTTGTTTCCTTCCTAGTCCTTGGTCCCCATCGCTTCCCGCCCCCTCTCCCTGTCCCCCACCCACAGTGACAGTCCCACACAGCTCAGACCAAGTCCAGGTGTGAGCCTGTTACCCTGTGGTTTTGCAAGCTTGTGTTACGTTCCCCTTTCCCTGTGCACAGAATTCACAAACTTAGGTTCTGAAAGGCACTGGGAGCCCTGCAGCCCTGCATCACCTGAAGCTTGTTAGCCTGGATTCTCAGGCCTCACCCCAGACCGTCTGAATCAGAAACCCCAGGGCTGGGGCCCAGCAGGTGGTGCCTTGTTTTTTGTTTTTTTTTATTATTATTATTATTTTTTTTATTTAAGGTTAACGTGAAGGTACAAACAACCAGGTCACAATAATTGAATTTGTTAAGTAGAATCTCTCTTATAGTTGTGTTCCCCACCCAAAAGGTGTGACACATACCCCTACCTTGTGTGGTGTTTTGTTTTGTTTTGTTTTGGAGACAGAAACTCACTCTATCACCCTGGGTAAAGCACAGTGGTGTCATCATAGCTCACAGCAACCTCAAATTCTTGGGCTGAAGTGCTCCTGCCTTAGCTTCCCAAGTGGCTGGGACTACAGGTGCCTGCCACCATGCCCAGCTAGTTTTTCCTTTTTTTGAGATAGAGTCTCATTCTGTCACCCTGGGTAAAGTGCTATGGCATGAAAGCTCACAGCAACTTCAAACTCTTGGGCTCAAGTGATCCCCCTGCCTTAGCCTTCCAAATAGCTGGGACTACACGTGCCCACCACAACACTTGGCTAGTTTTTCTATATTTAGTAGAAACGGGGTCTGTCTCTTGCTCAGGATGATCTCAAACTCCTGAACGCAAGGGATCCTCCCTCCTCAGCCTTCCAGAGTGCTAGGACTTCAGGCGTGAGCCACTACTCCTGGCCAGCACTCGGTGTTGCTACAAATTTCCAGGTGACCGTGATGCATGCTGAAGTTTGAGATCTTCTGCCCAGAGCCAGAGGGTGGAGAATTTGACCAATGCTGACTTCTTTCTGGAAAGGCAATTCCATTTCCTCATGGACTGTGCCCTCTGGTCTCACCCAGACTCTGTGCCTTCCGGCTGGCACACTTCCCTCTTCCCTGCAGCTCTTCCCTGACTCTGCATGGTGAAAGGGAACTGGGCTTCTTGTTTAATGCAGGAAAGCTGATGAGTGAGTGGAAGGGCAGGCACCCCGTTAGAAGCAGGCCTGGGTGCAAGTCCTAGTGTTTCCAGGCATTGCAGGTCGTGTGACCAGATGTTAGAGATGACCTTGAGCGAGTTACTTTCTGGATCTTTGGGCTTAGGCAGCCCTTTTCTGGCTTTGACATCCTGGGATGTTGAATCATTTTCTCAGGTTAAAGAAACTTCTTGGTGCCTTATCTTTAATTCCCCATAAAGCTTGTGAACTCCCTATGGAATATGATTCCAAATTTTCAGCTAGAAAAATTACTATATCTCAGAAAGAAATACCAGCTACTTAGCCTTTGGGAAATGAAATAGGAAGCAGGATTCCATTCCCTTTCTGAAAGCACCAGGAAAAATGTTCCCGTGAGAGGCCCCGGTCATGTTCCCACAGCTCCCTGTGGTTCCAACCCTATCCTTGGTAACGGGCTCACACCATGCTCTGTCACTATTTACCTGTGTCTCTCCTCACTGAGGCTGTAGGATCTGGGCAGGAGGCATGAGCTGTGCTCATCTCTGAACACAACAGGCGTTCTAAATAGAAGTTTGTTGAATGAATGAATGAATGAATGAGGAATGAATGTACTTGTGCTTGGAATGCTGTGGGCAATACTGGTTGTGCTCACTTCAAAAACACGGAACTAAAGCTGTCTGTAATCTGGAGTCCAGCAGCGTTGTGATGGGGGTGCTTGAGGAGGGAGACAGGTGCTATAAGAGCAGGGAGGTGTCTTCACAAAAGGGAGAGCTGAGAGCCACTTGTACAATCCTGAGAGTCATACTGAGCCAGGGGAGGGAAAGATTAGTTCATGGATAAGGAGTACTCTGGATGCCATCCACAGCCTTTTGTTGAGTGTGCACCTTTGGACACAGCACATTCTAGACCCCAGGACATTCTAGACCACTAAAGCACCTTTGCAGACCAGAGTCAGAGTTTAGGGATAAATAAAACCATATGCCACTTTATATAATGATTAAATAACTTCCTGATGCAATGGTTTAGCAATACCCTAACATGGGCCAAATGCTCTAAAGGCAGGGTGACCACATCGTTTATCTTTCCATTAAGGACACTTCTGGGAGGGAAGGGGAGAGCTAATGATCATTTTGCCAGGAAAACAGATGTGAACTGGAACAGTCCTGAGCACATCAGAAGGTTTGGTCACTCCATATCTGATGCCCACCCCCTCATCTCATCTCCTCCTCAAAATACCTCAGGAGATAATACCGCAGGACCTCATGCTACAGAGGTAGAAAGTGAGCCCAGGTCACGGCACAAGTAGAGAGTGGACACTGGGCCTCTGGCTGTTTATTTATCTACTTATTTTTATATTTTATCTTTGGAGACACAGTCTCACCTTTTTGCCCTGGGTAGAGTGCTGTGGTATCATAGCTCAAGCTCACAGCAACCTCAAACTCTTGGGCTCAAGCAATCCTCCTGCCTCCACCTATCAAGCAGCTAGGATTACAGGTGCCTGCTACAACGCCTGGCTAATTTTTCTATTTTTAGTAGAGATAGAGTCTTGCTCTTGTTCAGGCTATTCTCGAACTCCTGAGCTTCAGAAATCCACCTGCCTCAACGTCCACCGCACCCGATGGCTGCCTATTTAAATGCCTTTCCCTCTATAGCTACCCAAGAGATGTCATGAGCAGCACAGCCATTTTAGCTGTGGCTATGTTTCTGTGTCACCTGGGAGAGACCTGAAGTCTTGGCAGACCTGCCCCTACCCGACTCTCCAAAAATACTGAATTTAAATCTCTTGGAGTAGACTCAAAACACTGGATTTTGATAAATTCTCCTCAGCACTTTGGTGGAGAACTAGGATTGAGAAAACTGGTTTAGACAATTAGTCCATGGCTAATGCATCCGTCATGGAAATGGGATGTTCGCAGAAGTTCTTAACATTTTGTTGTTGATATCCAGGAAATCAGTCATTTTTTTCCAACTTAGAACAGACTCCCAGGTTGGATGGCCAGCAAATTTGAAACAGTGAAGCCTCTGGGATTCTCACAGAGCACTTGATTAGATGACAGAGCAAGGCTTCTTGGATCCACTTGCCTGAAGGTCTTCAGGAAAGGAGAGAT
The DNA here is from genome assembly GCA_963574355.1 of Loris lydekkerianus. Classification (NCBI taxonomy): domain Eukaryota; kingdom Metazoa; phylum Chordata; class Mammalia; order Primates; family Lorisidae; genus Loris; species Loris lydekkerianus. The sequence continues at coordinate 49,222 of CAUYPK010015190.1, forward strand.
ACCTGTCTGAGCTGGTGTAGGTGGCCGTGGAGGCGAGAGTGCTGTCAGTCATTCACTCACATTCTCCACACACAACCAGAAACTATCTTTTGACAATTTATTTAGAGGTAGTTGGCAGGGAAGACGCTGGGAGCAGGTGGACTTTGTCTGCAGACAGCTACCTGCCTGGGAGGTCTGGAAGGCTTGATGTGTTTAGGGACCCAGAGTCTGAACAGCAGAGATTGCACATTCCTGATCCCCTTCGCCCCGTGACCTTGAGTTTGCAGCGATTTCCCAAATGCCCACACTGAAGGCTACTGGAGCCTCTGCCCAAACCACTGATATTTGATCAGTCTAATTCATTGCAAAGGGCAGAGAAAGACAGACTCTTCACCACTATGAAAATAGATCTTGGGGTTTTGAAAGATCCTAGAGACCATGTGGTCTCTAGAGCTAGTGCATGACAACCTTCCGTCAGTGGTGTGGGAATACCTGTAAGGGTGGGCCTCAGGTGGCTTGTACAATTTCAGGGAAGCTTTTATTCTTCCTGGTTAATTAAAAATCTGCCTTCTAGTAATCCCTGGTAGCAACACTTTGTGCCCCTAAAGCCATGTATAAGTCCACATATGTAGTATAAAGCCTTTCCCTGTGACAATGTTTGAAAGACCCCCATCATCTTCTCCCCAAGTCTTCCCATCTCTAGCACGGATCCTGAGCACAGAGGAAACCCAGATGGGGGCAGGCAAGAGCTCGAGCCAAGAGGAACTTACTATAAAATATAAAAATGGATTCTTCCGCAATCTATAGATCCCAAAGGCCCAATGTGATTAGATGTCTATGGGTACGTTACCCATATACCTGCTCTTTGAGTTCTCGCTGTCATTCATGCATTCAACACTTACAGACCTACCAGGTGCAGTAGTGGGCACTGGGGCTGCGCTGGTGCCAGGCTGGCATGATTCTGCCCTCCCAGAGATTGCAGTCTTGAGGAGGACATAAGCAGGCGAGGGGAGGGCATTTATTTATATTGTGGTGTGATACACACCACGGCAGCAGGAGCTCAGGGTCTGTGGGAGCCCTCAGTCCACGTTGGGTGGTCAGGTGAGGCTTCTCAGAAGACGAGGAAGACAAAGGCTGGGGAGGATGACAGCTCATAAGGCAAGACCCCTCATTCAGCCAGGGAGCAAGTCACGGGCTAGAGGGAAAGGAAGGGATTCAGTGGCAAAGACTGGCGAGACACAAGCATCACTGTGGCTTTGGCTTACTCAGCACTTGTGAGGGGTGGGCCAACATTGGGGGCTGCAGAACAAGAGCATTCCTTATTTCTTCCAGGTCTAATTAGGAAGGCACAGCTGAAACCCTCTAGCAGGACTGGGCTGAGGTGCTGGGGTCAGCTCCCTGGCACAGAGAAGCAGGCAGGGGAAACGATTTGCAGGACTGAGGCATTCCTGCAGTACCAGTGAACTGCGGAGACAGGTTTAGCTGTGGACTTTGCACACATGAGGCCATTCAAAGGGAGATAAGAGGACCCACTCTACAAATCTCTCCCCCACGCTGCTTGCAAGTCTTCGCTCTGTTGAACTGATGGTAGACAGTCGTAGTTTGGGATCCATTTGTGCTAGTGGTGGGAGAGCATTCACCGTTCCACCTCTCGGTATGAGTATCAGCTCTTTTCCTTTTGATCCCCAGGGAAGGGGCATAGGGATGTGATGGGAGGAGGGGTCCTTGGGGTTGAGCTGGAGGTCTGGTCAGGGCTGGGGGGTCAGGCTACAAGGACTGGGCATCTGACCTGTGTGAGTGTTGGGGTGGGTGGATGCAGAGAGTTCCTACACAGTCCCGGCCTCTGCCTTCTGGAGACGTCCTCTCTGACTCCTCCTCTCCCTCTCCTGCTCTGTACCCTCAGCCCCTGACGCCCCCTACACCCACTGGAAGCAGACTGTCTTCTACTTGGAAGACTACCTCACCGTCCGGAGAGGGGAAGAAATCTACGGGACCATATCCATGAAGCCAAATGCCAAAAACGTGGTGAGTGCTGAGACCGAGTCTGTGTGGCCAGGGTCACAGAGAAGGGACGCACAGAGCAGCTGCTAGGGAGCCCAGGCACCCACTCGTCCCATTCCTATATGTGACTAGGTATAATTGAAGGGCTCCACCTGTGGGCCCCCCAAAGCTCAACAAGCAGAGACTTCTCTGGGTTCCCTCTGGGCTCTCAGAGAGCTCCTCCTGTGAGGGGCTTTGAAATCAGACGCTGTTGAGGAAATGGGTTCTACCTCAGGTAACCGGCAGCCTGGTTGGCATGTGGCAGGCACTTCTCTGGCAGGGTGGAGGCTATCTGGTTCTTAGCAGCCCCAAGTGGGGTCACACGTGCTTGTAGTCTGTGGAGTGCTTGGGGAGGGGGGGCGTTGAACCACCTTGCTTTATTTTCTCCCAGGGTGAAAGCAGAGGGAACGTTAGAAAAGGCAGGATTTAGGTTAGAAATCAAAAAGCTTTCTGGAACATTAAGGAGGAGGCAGAACAGGCTCTTGAGGGCTGTTCATGGGAGTCCCTTTGCTAGAAAACCTTGACCATGCCGTCCCCTGTGGCGACAGGAGGATGGGGCTGCAGCTACCTCCCCAGACTAATGCCCGTGTCCTCCAACCCCTCTCTGCAGCGGGACCTCGATTTCACAGTAGACTTGGATTTTAAGGGACAGCTGTGTGAAACATCTGTATCTAATGACTACAAAATGCGTTAGCACACGTGGGAAGCTGCAGAGAGCGAGCGAGAAAAGGAACTCTCACCTCGATCTGCCGCGCCGTCCCAAAGAATACCGTTTGTAGGACTACACACTTGAAAACCAGAGTTTCCGACTCTGCCTTGAAGATTGGTGGACTCGCCAGGGCCCCCATGGGCCCCGCCACTGGACAGAGGGCCTCCAGCTACTCCGCTGCCCCTGGGAGCCCTTCACGAAGGCTTTGTTGTCGTCAACAAAGAGCAACCTCGTGTGCTGTGGCTGGGACCCCGAGGATGGAAAAGCACCCATGTCTCCCCGTCGTCCTCCCTGTGACTCTCTGGATCTTCCAAGTTTTGCATGCTGCAGGCGTCTAGGACAGATCGCTTCCACTAGAACCTGGAGACATAGTGTCTTTGATAGCATAAGCCAGATTACCTGTCTGTGCAGTGGTGTGTGCGTGCGTGTGTGTGCGGGCAGCATAGATACTAGTTTATTCACTCACAAACGCCTGTATATGCATGCATATACAACCGAGTGGGTGCACCTGCGTGTTCACTCAGAGGGGTGCGTGCGTGTGTGTGCGCGCGTGCGTGTATGCGTAGAATACATATTACTCTCAGAGGAGATTCTGTTGCTTTCGAATAGGAATTTGTTTTGTGATTAGTTCGCCCCTTCCCCCTCCCTTACCAGATGTTAAGCAGCTATGAAGCATCCTCTGTACTAGCTCTGGTCTTCTTTTGACTAGACTGTGGCTCTGAAACCTGAGCACAGCACCACGGACTCCGTGGGCACTCAATAAACACACATGAGAACAAGGCGAGGGGAAGTCTGCATTCCTGGGGCTCTGAAGCGGGAGGGCTGGGGGTGGAAGTCAGAGGCTACACCTGGACAGAAACTCACAGGCCTGGCCCCTGCTTGTGTTCACCCTTGCTCCCGGGCAGTAAGCACCTTGGTGGAAGCTTCAGGGAAGTCAGGGCGGCTCTGAGAGCATCCCCACTGCAGACTCACAGGGGTGCTGCCTTTGGGGGTCATGCAGCTGGGGTGAAGGACAAGAGCTAGCAGAATGGGAGGCCATGCATAGCCTTGGAGCTACACGTAGTCTGGAGACCAGTCAGGAAAATGTTTAGCCTTGGTGGGACTGTGGTCATCGCCTCGATAGGATGGAAATACAACGTGCCTTGACAAACTTGGTGAGTGTTTTGTTTTGGTTTAGGCTTAGATTACTCTTTAGTTTTCAAGATCATCTATATCATATTCCCTGGAACAGGTATGTCCTGGGTGCTTGGAAGGATGAGGGGCCATTTAGAAGAGGTGGGTGGAGCTGATGGGGCCAGGAAGGGGGAGAAGGCAGAGGGTGCCTCGGGGCTGGCTGTGCATGGCTGGGCAGTATGGGCCACAGCAAGTGCTCTGGCTGGTGGTCATTAGATCCAGCAGAAGTGGCCCCTTCCCCTCCATACCCTTCTGGTGTCTGTGTAATTTGTCAACTTCCCCAAAGCCCAAGGAGTTTGACACAGAAGTGTTACCCCAGGTACTCAGTAGCTGAGACAAGGTGGACCAAGACCTCAACCCCAGGTCAACATGCCTCCCTTTCTCTGCTCTGATTCTTTGGAGCCTCAGGCCCTGAGGGTCAGACTTTCTGTACCTGGATAAAAACACAGAGAAAGTTGCTCAATGTTTTCTGTGTACTTGTGTCAGATAAGAAAGATGGAGAAACTTCAGAGGGGATTAGATAAAACGTTTTGGAAGAGGAAAGAGGATTGAAGAAGGACATGGGGGTGGGCCCCTCAGAGGCACTTGAGGGGAACTCTCATATGAGTTTCTGTAGTGGGAGTAGTTGGGAGCCCGTGGCAGGGAGCCCATCTAGCCTAGTCCAGGGGTTCACCCCCAGTAAATAGGTAAAGTCCCACATTGCTGGGAGCCCAGGGAGCAGTGAGGTGATGACCTTCTGGGAGCTCCAGGCATTTGGTGCCTCCAGGGAAGAGGCTGGGGAAGCCTTCTGGCCCCCCAGGCCATTGGAGGAGAGGAGGGTCCCCAGGGGCCTGACGTGGTCTGCAGCCTTCTGCAGCTGTCCAGCCCCCGCCCTGCCTGCCACGGCCCCTCTCGGCTCCTGGGCCACAGAGGGAAACCTGAGAGGCATGAGGAACAATCACCCAACACCTCCTCCCTCCTGCTCAGGGAATGCACCAGTGGGAACTGTAATTTCCCTCTGATTCAGTGGGAAATAGGCAATATCTGCTTCAAGCAGGCTCTGAATGGAGTCCATGTATGAGAGGAGGTGTAGGTGTGACTTCACTCCTGAAAACTATTTTTTTCCCTGACTCCTTGCCTTTTTTTCCCTTTCAGGACAGTATAAAACCTGTTACAGACTTTCTTTCCTGTCACTCCTCTCCTTCTCTGGGAAGCTCACCCTCCCCTTCCCAATCCATTCTCCCCATACGTGCAGCCGTGAGTATACACGGCCACTCCGTGCTTATTCTGAAGTCCATTGCAGGCACAATCTCTGTCCCTTGCTAGACTACAAGCGCCATGGATAGACACCTGCCTGAACAGAGTGGGGTGCAGTTGGCCAGTGACAGGGCAACAGCTGACCCCAGCACTAGCTCAACTCCCGTGGAATGTGCCCAAGAGACCCCTAGGACTGGCAGGCTCCAGCCCCTTCTATCTGGGCTCCTCAGGAGATGCCAAATTTTCTTGCCTCTCAAAAAAGCCTCCCCATGGAGACTTTTTCCCTTAGATAGCCACAAGCCTCCATAAACTGTATGGGCAGAAACGAGGCCTTAGCCAGGCCCTCCCTGGTCCCCTGTCTCTGAAGCCTTCCTCTCTTCTTGGCACTATACCTGGCACCCCACTTATAGGCTCAGCATGGCCACAGACCTCAGTAGCATCATGAAATTAAGCAGAATCTCAGCCCATCCCTGTGCTGTGCTCTCCCTGCCTGGAGTCTGTCGCTGGCCCAGTGGCAGTTCTGATCACTGGGTATCTACCCTGTTGTGAACTCTTATCTTAAGCCACATCCATCCATGTCCCATATAGTGTGTGAGAGTGCTGTCTTATTCTTCCCTACTATGCTGAGGGTCCCCAGCCTGGCTTTTGGGGACCTCTTCCTGAAGAAACATTTTCCGGGATCCCTGCTATCTGCCTGTGGTCTTGCACATCACCTCCTTGTAGAGCTTGTTTCTGAGTGAGCCCTTCCCGTGGGATGCTCTCTCCATGGAGACTCTTGGGCTGTTGCATGTTATAGCCGCCCCTCGGGCTGTTGTCTAGCAACTCCCAGGATAAGCCTGGCATCCTGAGCACAGTGAGCTATGCAGTCCCTGTCTAACCACATGGATATGCTGGCTCCAGGTCTGGAGCCTCCAGTGTCCCCATCACGACATCACCAGGGTTGTGATCAGAAAACCAGGAGTGGGTACTTCATGGGCCCAGGAACACAGCTAGGCAGCAGCGATACAGTAGAGTCAGTGGACATCACCCCACCTTCCTGGACCTCACTGGTTGTTAGTCTCCGGGTAGGCTGGGCCTGCTTTTGTCCAAGTCCTGAGAAATGAGGTTCTTCTGCCTCCTGTATCACCAGCTCCAGTTCTGTCCATCCCCTCCTGTGTTCTTGGCCCAGCTTTGCAACATGACCTCTGTCAGGGGGTGGTGAGGTGTGTTGTCCTCAGCATGTCCCATCACTAAACCCTAAAACAGAAAGAGAGCATGCTGGAATGTCCTACTATTCCATGGGAAGGCCCTGCCTGTCATTTTCAGAATGACAGTCTTCCAGGAAGCCAAGGACACTTTTAAATGGCAATAGGTCATCTCTCACAACACAAGTGTCAAAGGAACTTGACTGAGCATTAGCTAATGCCTAAGCTTCAAGGGCAGCCAAAGCAGACTAGACAGTGAAAACTCCTAGCCTGAAGGCTCACTAGACCCAGGCCCCTGCTATGCTGTTTCCAATAGCAGCAATCAACCACTGGACAGCTCCGCCCCATGTCGTGAGTTTTGGAACCAAAGGATCTAGTCAAATCCTAGCACTGCTGCTTACTAACAACGCGAGTATGGGCAAGTCACTGGGTGCCTCTGAGACTCAGTATCGTCATTTGCCAAAAGGGAGATAACTCAGAATGAAAAGGACAACTATGAAACCTGTTGGGGAACTGCAAAGCACAATGGGAATTCCATGGTACCTGCCGATTCAGTCGATGCTCTGCCCTGCTATTGTTCAAGTTCCATCATCCAGAAGCGCAGCTGTGTGCCAGGGCTGAGGCCTGTGCAGACAGACCTGGGGCTGCAGGCTTTGGCCCAGAGTCTGGAGGAAACTCTTTGAGTGACACATGTGCAGAGTTTTCCAAAAGCCCTGGGCAAATGTGGCCTGCTTCATCACTCTGCTTCATTAGCTCTTTAAAGGCTTCAAAAGTAGCTTATGGAGATCTTAAAATCCATCTCACAGCCCCCTCTGGCAGGGAGTGACTAAGTGGCACTGATAGCCACAGGCCGCCTGGGCACTTGGAGGAGGGTCTCACCTTCCACCTCCACATCTATTCTGATTACAAGACTTCCTGGTGACCTTGAGACTGAGTCTAGGGTGCTAAGTCTAGTGGAAGTTGACACATGCTGCTTTTCCCATGAGAGTTTCCTCTGGCCATATTTAGTTTGGGTTAATGATATAATGAATTTGTATACTCAGAGTACCTATTCTCTTTGATGGCAAGAATTGGTGGCTTGGAGGCACATTCTGGGGAATGTTGGAGAAAGGGGAGTAGGATGGGGACCAGGCCGAGAACCTAATCTTGGTCACTAAAATACCCACATTGGTGCTTGGCTACATTTAATTGGAAATAATCAGCCACTCACCACTGTCATGAGCTGTCATTAATATGCCAGAGGCACGTGCCACTATGGCATTGTGAGTCGGAAGGCACTAGAAGAACAGAACTATAAGGATCCTTCTTGGTGCCTAGGGGAGGATTGCACCCCCACCCCCAAGAGAACATCTGTGCAGGAAAGAAAAACGAAACCTAGAGGTCTGGAAATAGCGTGCTGCAGACACTGCTCTGTGTTCTGGGAATAGTTTGTCACCTCGAAACACGGAAGATCTATTTGGAGGCAGAGGGGAGACACACAGCCTATTCCCTGGTTGCCGGTCACGGCTAGCAGATAAAGCGTGGGGTGCTATTTCATTTTCAGCACAAAGCCCCAGTTTCAGCCCCAGTTGGAATCAGGAGAGCTTCGCGAGTGGCCCATTCAATAACTATTTCTTGCGTGTGTGGCAGACTCTATGTCAGGCACTGGGAATACAACACTGAACAGAGAAGACCTCAGACTCTCCTTTTGGAATTCACAGGCTGCAGAAGAAGACACTAAACAAGAGTGGTAAATATTATGAAAGAGGAAGTACAGAAGCCGAGGGAGTAAGAGACTATTATTTAGGACACACTGTCACGGGAGCCTCCCTGATGATATGACTTTAAACAAAACTTGAAAAATCAAAAGAGGAGGGGAAGGTGGTGGGGTAGGAGGGTGGCAGGAGGCAGAGGAAGCATCTAGAGGAAACAGCAAGCACCAGGGCCCATCCTGGAGGAGCCCTGAGAAAGCTTGGCACATGTAGAAAGGAAGAGAAAACAGGGGCTTTGGGGAATGCAGCGAGAAGGGAGGCTTTGAGATGCCGTCTGGGCCCCATGGTCAAGGGCCTTGCAAACCACCTTAAGGACACTTTTTCCTTAGTCAATGGATGAGAAGACACTTGAGGGATTTTAATCAGGAAAGTGACAGGACAAGATTTGCATGCCACACATGTTCACCATCTAATGAGCTCAATTTGGCAGTCTTTCCCCTGGAAGATGGTAATAGACTTAACCCGTTTCCTACTTCAGAAAATCAACCACAGAACAGGTCGCTGTAAAACCAGCAGCATCTCTAGGAACCACGAGTGGAAGCCGAGGGTCGATGCTTCTCCGTGTTGCTGTTGTTGAAGACGGCTTGAAAATAGATGGCTTCGTTTTAAGGACAGCCTCATTCACCCACAGGGAATCTGCAGTGGGCCACTCAGAGATCACTGCATTGTCGTATCTGGTGTCATGTCACGCTGTTCCTCCCACCAGGACGGCTTCCTCTCAGCCCAGAGAATGTCATCATCTCAGGGGCAGAGCGGCTGCTGGTATCTGTGCAAGGCTGGTTCTGCTGCCTTCAAGCCCCAGGCAGGGCCATGATGCTTGGCATCACTTTCAGCTTGTGGAATGCATTCTCAAAGCATCTTTCAGAGGCTCCGTGGGTCGTAATGGGTTTCTGATATTATGACAATTGCTTTCTGGCTGTGGTTGGTTAGCTCAGCTGGATAGAGCACAGTAGTACTTGAAGCCAAAGGCACAGGCTTCCCTGGACTCACAGCCCAGTGTCATGGGCATGGATGACACCTTGCTGCTGCCAGCCTTGGAGATAAACAGGCCTGGGGTGGAAGCCTGGCTCCCCCAGTGAATAGCCGTGACACCTGCAGTGAGTTACTTGGATTGTCTGCACCTCTGCAAACTCTTTCCCTGGTAGATGGGGATAATGACAACTTTTCCTCCAGGAAGTTACCAGCGTCAAATGAGATCTCCGTGGTAACGCACCCTGGGGCTGAGGCAGCTGTTATACGTGGTAGCTCTCCTGCACTTGGAACTGAGGGCCCCAGACAAAATGTGCAGATGACACTGGGCTCTCCCAGGGAAAGAGGGAGAAAAAACTCCAAGTAGAGGCCCTCTTCACGGTGGGGCAGAGTGTTAGCTTCATGAGGCCCACAAAAAGGAGGCATATGCTTCTCTGATGCTTGGAAATAGTTCTGAAGGTGACCTTGGAGATGCCTAGATTACAGATGCCGCGAGAATTCAGAACAAGGCCAGGACTTGCCAGGGTCTGTGGTCATTAAACATGGCTCAGGACTTGGGGCGACTTGTTGCATAGCGTGAAATTGGCCAACTGGCAAAAGCTTGCCCGTGGCGTCTTAGACCCAGAGTCGCCTGAGATGAGAGACAGCATGTGGCAGCGGTTAGTGGACTCTGGAGCTGTAGGGCCTCCTTCAAACCCTAGTTCTCCCACTGCAGGCTGTGCCACCTTAAGTAACTGATTTTTCCTCTCCATACAGACCTTTCCTGTACACTGTTGTAACCATATTGTCTACTGATAGAGCTGTGGAAAAGATTAAATGAGAAACGTGCCAGGCATGTGATAAGCAGTACGTGTCCTATAATAATTACTATAATCACGTGCAACTACTGTGAGTCATGCTAGTCTTTGGACCTCTCCAGGACTCGGGCCCTGTCTGAGCACCAGCGCTTTGTTCCCCATGCTCTCTGGGCCTATGTGCCCACGTTAACGGGGCTGCGCTGTCAGCACCTGTCTTTGTGTCTGTCTCCCGACCAGACTACGTCTCCTTGAGGGCAGGCTCACATCTCATTTATGTTTGCATTTTAGAGTCAAGTGCGGTCCCTGGCCCATCACAGATGTTCAGTAAATATTTGTCAGATGAGCAGAAGATGACTTGTTGCCATGATGGCCATGGCCATCGCCAACATGCCTGTAGCCCCTCATCTCAAAACCTGCTGTGTGACCTTGGGCTATTCACTCTCCTTTTCTGGACCTCAGTGTTCTTATTTATGAAATGAGGATATTAGCTTAGAATCAGCTTCAGGTCCCTGCCTGGCTTGAAGAATCTGCGATTTTCTGATTCTATTATTTTGTGAGCCTGGGAGCAGAGCCTCCCAAGAAGGTCTTGCCCCCAGATTTTTAGTGGAGGAGAGAAGAACGGCTGCTTGAGGTTTTTGAGGGGGCAGGGTTGGAGGTTGTGGGGATGGTTCAAGGAGGAAATGAAGTTCTTGTCAGGGGCTGCTGCGGGAAGAACACGTGGCGGCTTTGGCGACGAGAAGCAGGAGGAAATGGAAATGTAAGCCAAGGTTTGAGGTCGGTCCCAGCGCTTGACAGCAGGGAGTCTATGACTCCCCTGAGATGGGCTATCTCTTGGAAAATCATTTTAATAACTGAGAGGAAATGGAATTAAGGGTACTGGCTGGCAGTTGGCCAGGACGGGTGACCAGGCAGGGAGTTAATTTGTCTCTGCTAATGCTGCCTACTGATTATCTCTGATTAGAGTCGAGTCTCTGTCAGGCGTCGCTCTGCAGAGGGTTTCTACTGAGGAGGCCTCTGGCGATGTGGCTTCTGAGGGCTTTGTGAGGAGAAGTGGGGGGAGCAGAGCTGGGAGGTGTCCAGGATCAGGGGAGGCCTTGTGAGCCATTGCCAGGAAGCTGATGGAAACTGAAGACAAACCACGTGGTGCATCTGGCCACACTGACCATGGCCGTGACCTGAGGGTCTCAGGGTCAGGTAAGTCTTGGCTCTACCGCCTGCTAGTCTTGTTCTGGGGGAGGTCCTCACTTCTGCAGTGCTGTCTGGGTGGGGGTTCTCTCATTATTCCCTCCTAGTCCACAAACCACAGCTTTTTGATTCTTCACATTCACGGAGAAAACTATGGCCCGGAGAATTCAAAATAATGAATGACACAAAACTTAATTGGGCTTGAGGTTTGCAGCAGGTAATCCCCTGCCCCACCTCCTTCTGAGAAATCCCCTTCTCTGAAGGTCTCTGGATTTAATTTTTTAAAATTCATCATGTGAGATTTAAGAACCTGAAGTATAGAGTGGGGGAAGTACCACTGGGCAGCCAGGTTGGCCCAAGGGAAGGCTGAGATTAATGATGTGCCCTCACTCAGAGGCAAAAAAACATAGGCCAACGCTGCCCCCTCAAAAAGCTGAAACACAGAACACGTGGAAAGTAGAGGCTGGTTGGTCACAAGGGTCCCCACTCTCGTGAGTGTCCCTGCTCACCGCTGTGTACCACCCTAGGGTGATGTTCCATCACCTCTCCCTGGCTCCCATCCTTCCACTCCACGTTCATCTGACCCTGTAACTCTCTGGTTTAAAACCCTTCAATGGCTCCTTGTCACTGACAGGCCGATACTGAAACTCCTTCTGGCTTAGCAGAGGCTCCTCGGTTCTGGTTTCCCGTATTCTCCCATTCGAACTCTTGAAGACCCAGATCCCTTCTACCCCGGGACCCTCGCCCTATGCATTGCTGGTTTGTGGGCATGAGGCGTACGTCCAGCACTTGTGATGCCCCCATCAGTTTCGGGTCTCCTGCTTTCCCTCCATCATTTCCAGGGATCAGTTGTTGAATCCTTTGTTGGAACAGGCTGCCTCCAGCCCTCCTTCATCCCCATCCAGGGGCAGCTGAGTCCTGTTCATGTCTCACTGCCCAGAAAACAGGCTGAGTCCTCTTATCTGAAACAGCAGGGATGAAAAGTGTTCCAGATTTGGGAATTTTTTTTATTGGATTTTGGGATATTTGCATAAATATAATGAAATATCATGGGGTTGGAACTCAAGTCTAAACATGAATTATTTATGTTTACTATATGCATAATCTAAAGGTAATTTTTTTTTTTTTAATTTTTTTGCAGTTTTTGGCCAGGGCTGTGCTTGAACCTGCCACCTCCGGGATATGGGGCTGGCACCGTACTCCTTTGAGCCACAGGTGCTGCCCCACTAAAGGTAATTTTGTATAATATTTGAAATAATTTTGTGCATGAAACAAAGTTTTGCCGGTGCCCCATCACAGGAGGTCAAGGTGTGGAACTTTCTACTTGTGGCATCATAAAAGATGCTCAAAAGGTTTCAGATTTTGGCTCATGCCTATAATCCTAGCATTCGGGGAGACTGAGGCAGGAGGACTGCCTGAGCTCACAAGAGTGAGACCTCATCTCTACTAAAAATAGAAAAACTAGCCAGACATTGTGCCGGCACCTGTAGTCCCAGCTACTCATAAAGCTGAGGCAGGTGGACCCCTTGAGCCCAGAAGTTTGAGGTTGCTGTGAGCAAGGCTGATATCATGGTACGCTAGCTTGGGCAATAGAGTGAGACTGTCTAAAAAAAAAAAGGGCAGCACCTGTGGCTCAAAGGAGTAGAGTGCCAGCCCCATATACTGGAGGTGGTGGGTTCAAACCCAGCCCCAGCCAAAAACTGCAAAAAAAAAAAAAAAAAGAATGTGTTCATACACTTGTGTTTTCACTATTGTTCTATTCCATTACTGTTATTGCTAATAATACTACTGTTAAACAATTGAAAAAGAAAAAAGGTTTTCCAGCTTCTAATTAAATCAGAATTTCTGGCAGTAGTGGGGGGAACAAGGCTGGATATTATATTTTTGAAAAATAATAAAACAATAAAAAGTAAAAATAAACTTGAGGGAAGAGCTCCTCAGGGGATTGAAACTGCATCCCAGGTTGAAAACCCAGAGCTGGCCCATCTCAGAGGCTTGGGAAGGTGGGGGGGGGGGTTGCAGCCTGGTGTGGCGGGGCCCCTAGTGCCATTTCCAGGGGGAAGAAGCTCTCCTGATTTTAATGACTGCAGTGCTGGCCAGGCAGCTAACACCTGCCCACAGGTGGAGGATGTGTTGTGGATCACTTATCAACCCTTGAAGGCAGGGTGCCGGAGAAAATTGGGTTAGGTCAAAGGAAGTGGAGCAAGGCCTTTGTGATGAGAGGCACCTGGAAGCCCAGCTGCATCCGGGGCTGTGAAATTCTCACAGGTAACCTTATCTGGAGCTGTAGAACTCTGGGGGCAGTGACCCCTCCCCAAACGCTAAATAGAAAGACTTTGGAAAGCTTGCATGGCAAAGGTGGTGGGCCAGGAGATAGCTGGCTGCTCACTGACCATGGATCCCAGATGACTCCCTCATCTTACCTGGGCCTGAGTCACAGTCCTCTTCCCATCAGTGACCTGAGGGAGGTGTGTGGCGAGCCTGCTGAAGACCCTGTCTGTCAAGTGGGGAGCAGCGGGATGTGAGGGTCCAGGGTTTGCACTGGGGGAGGGGGTTTGCTATTCTCCTGCTGAGCTGGGGAGGGAACCCAGACCCCCTGCCCAGGCTACAGGTTTCCAGTGTCAGGAAGAGGGTGAAGAGAACAGCAGAGTGTAGGGGTGGGCAGGGCAGGGTAGGGCGGAGGGGCCTCATGAATGGAAGTTGCTCAGGGAGGGATGGGGAGGGCACGGAGGAAGGAAAAATGCAGCTTCATCTGCTTGTTTGTGTTTCCTGTATTTAAGATGCCGACTTCTAGCATATTTTTAAATCCATCAGACATGAAAGGCTGATTTAAATAGACCCGCAGCGTGGAGCTGGTAATTTCACTTGCCACAATAGGGAAGCTGGCAGGGCTCTGGCCAGGATCCAGCACCTTTCCCCACCAGAGAAGCTGGAAGCACAAATCTTTCCCTGGACTAGACTTTAAGGCCAGGTGCTTCCACTCCCTGATGGGGAGAGGGGGTGCTGCAGAGAGAGGAGAAGGGACAGGGATGGTAGGGGAAGCAGAGGAAAAGAACGGCAGAGAAGTGAAGGAGAAAGGTTAAAGGAGGGAAACTGAGCTAGAGAAATGAATTCCTGGGGCCAGGAGCCTTCTTGGATTGGCCCATCTTAACTCCCTGTGCCCCTGCATCCTCTTACTCGCTCTCAGGTCTCAGGTTAGGGTGGAGGTAGGGGCCTTGTAACCCCCTGCACCCAGTTTCTCACTGACATTCCTAAGGGCAGAGCACCTGGGAGCTCACTATCTATGGGGCACTGTTCCCTTGCTGGACAGTGATCTCTGAGATAAACTTCTCCTTGGGAATAAATTGAAATCCTATGCTCTGCCTTCACCTGTTCTAATCCTACCTCCTGAATCACTCAGAACAATCTCATGGCAAAGCTGGCCCTTCATCCTTGCCAAAACACCCTTCTCAGGTTCCATCTTCCTCTCCCACCCTTCCATGCAGAGCTTCTCACCCTCACTGTACCTTAACACAATGTAAATCTCTGTAAAGCCATTCTATTCCTGGGTGCTAATTAATGTATTTACTGCCTAGAGTCAATGCAAGGAAATTCCAGGAACAACAAAGGATGACAAAAGACTTTTGCCATTTGATTTTATTGTTGCCATTCAACACCTTCTTTAACTATGGGATCTGGGGCCAGGTCAGTGCTCCTGCTGCCACACAGGACGTGGAGGCCCACCAGCAGGAAGCTTGGCTGCACAGTGCAGCCACACTCCCAGAAAGAAGGGTGCTCACGGGCAGGTGGGGAAGGCAGAGGCACTGAGTACCCTCCCAGCAGGGTCCATGGTGTGTGGTGTGGTGGGGACCTGGGGAAGGAGGCCAGGGCATTACAATGTGTAGTTGCATTTGTTTGGCATATTAATTTATACTTGTGGATTTCTAGGTGTTTCTTTCCCTCAAGTACCTTGAAGCCCTAAAGGCCATAAGTGCGTTTGCCTCCTTTTCAGCTCCCCCAATCTCTTGGTATAATCTGAGACCATTGCTAAGCATCTTGGAGCCTCAGTTGTTGGGGAGCAAAGACAATCAAATCCTTTATTTATTCGTGGAACATAAATGTTTGTGAAAGTGGTTTTTAAAATAAATTTTATTATGGTAAAATGTATATAACATAAAATTTACAATTTTAACCATTTTAAAATATGCAAATCAAATGCATTCACAGTGTTGTGTGCAACCATCACCACTGTCCATCTCCAGATTTTTTTTTTTTATCATTCTAATGTAAAAGTGTTTTATGAACCCTGTGTGTAAAGGTTGGTCAAGGAGGAATATGCTCTCTGAAGTCTTGACAGAGCAAAAAAATTCATGCACCCATCCACCTAGGGTCTGTTATATATTGAACCTCAGTAAATGCAAAAATGCATGAGAACAGAACCCTGCTGCAAAGAACTATGCAGCCTGCTATGCTGTCACCTGTCCAGCTGCAAAGCAGAATGGAAAGATGCAAGGAACACAAGTTTTACTTATTTCTCTTTTCTGAGGGAATTGGAGGTGCTCTTACTGGTGACCCCAATTTCCCCAGTTACCAAGAAGTATGGGATTTTCTTGTTCTTTCCTATTTTATTTTGTTTTGGTCTCTTGCATGTAAAGACAGATGATGTAATAACTATTATTGGTTTAGAGCCTTTCAGCTGACGAAGCTCTTTCCCCAGAGTTGTCATTTGACCTTCACACTCCCTTGCAAGGAAGGCAGAAAGCTTATTTCACAGATTTAGAAACAGGTTTAGAGCATCAAGCAGTTCTAGGCTTTGCCCAGGCCTACACAGCTGTGTGCAGGCTCTTGTTCTGAGCAGGTCTTTGGGGGCTAGAGGAAGATTTGGGAGGGCAGCCAGGTAAGGGTAAGGGTGACTGGTTTCACACCAAGAGGGAGAACAGCATAGGAAAGCATTTTTTATGCACAGAAGCATGGAGCCCAAGTCAAATTGAGTTGTTGAGCTGCCTGCAGGTAATGGAATGCTACTAGCGACAGCTGGGGAGGCCACAGGGTGCTCAGATGGATGCTTTGATGGGCATCACACTGTCTAAAAGGCAATTGAGTTGCAGCAGCTGGAACAGGCCAGCACTTTGTTTTAAAAGCCAGAAGCAGCACCTCATTTGAACCAGCGAGGCAAACCCTATGGATCTTCCTAGGCCACATGGGCCAGTTGTCCAGCCTCTGGGACCTTGGGCTTCAGAGGAGTGGCTTACCAGGGGGTGGACCTTGTTCTGGAGGAATGATGCTCTGATCAACCACTCCCACAAAGCAAACATTATTTGCCAGGCATTGTACCAAACGTGAATGATCCTAGCCTCGGCTCCATCCAGTATGTTCAGCTTATTAAAGTCCTATGGGCAGTGTGTATAAATAAGCACCACCCAGAATGGTGCAGTTAGCATCACTGCAGAGCAGTCTGGGGGAGCCCATGCATCTGATATTGGGGCACATCCTGACACTTTGGCCTTGACCCAGGGCTACACATGCTCAGTGAATCCAGGTTCCTGTCACATTTCCCAAATTCATTTTGAGCTCCACATATTTCAATTACTATTTCCAATTAAAAAAAATATATCATTTTCACTGTTCTTTGGACATTTTTGCTTAGCATGGCAGTGTTGTTTATGGGGTGGTATTTATTAAGATAGGTCAGATGGATCCAGTCATAATTCATTATGATAGCACAGGACTCCCTGCTACTACAAGTCCTCATTTATTGGAAGAAGAGTGTCCTGGTGCTATGACAAGGGCTTCCAAGTATCACTTCTGAATCATAGCCAAAGGCTTCATGAAGTCCCAGCTTCGTGAGGAGGTCAGTTCTTGGCACTGACTCAGTTCTAGACCCAGGATGATAAATGACACACCTCCCTCGCACTCCTTTCCACATCGATTTCAGGTCCTCTGCCAAACACCATATGGTTTTGAAATCCCCATCATTTCCAGCAATGTTCTCCCTAAGTAGGGCACTTTGATTAAATTGGCTCCACTGAATTGTGTAGAAGGTGGAGTTATTGTGTTCTTTATTACTGCTATTGCAGGCAATTAATCTATTAGTGGAAACATCCAGTTAGGAAGTGGGGGAGAGGGTTTAGAAAGTATCTTTGTATCCTGTCAGCCACCCCACCACCACCAGATAAAAAGGGAAGGAATAACCAATAAAGTAAAATCCTATGGATTTTGGCTAAACTTGGTTGGAGTTTGTGCAACCTTTCTGTTCCCCAGATGAAGGGAGTGACAGTACTCCCAGGGCCAACCCCAGGAGCCAAGTTGTGGCTCTCATCACAACCAGCAGCAAAAGGCCACTTAAGCTTGGTTTTTGTATGCATGTGTGCTATGATTTCATTATTTTGATGTAATTAAACTATCTTTAAAAAAAGCTTCAGATTTGCCCATTTACAGTCTTTCTCCTGGCATTATTTTTGAGTGAAGATTTGCAGGAGGTCTGGATTCTTGACAGAACATGGAATATTGGATGAGGAAATCCAGCCTCTCTGCATTTCCCCAAGGAACTGGACACCTCTTTGGCAGCTCATCTCCAGTGGGCCTTCTAGAAACTCAGGTAGAGGGCAGGGTTTCTCAGATCTAAGGTCTCCTTCCTCTTACAATTCAAAAGAAAGGACATACTTTGGGGGAGAAGATTAGAGGTAGAGCTAAGGAAGGAGAACAGAGTGTGTGTTCTCTAGCCGTGATGTGTGGGGTGTGAGGAAGGAAGCAGGGACGGCAAGCAGAACTTGATTTGTGTACAAGGGCAGATGACTATCAAGTGGATATCTTAGAAACTGTAAATCTAAACCATTTTAAATATGTTTAAAGGAAATCAATTATATCCAAAGAACTAAAGGAAAGTATGATAAAATGTCTCACTAAACAGAGAATCAAGAATGGGAAATTAAAGAATCAGATAGAAATTCTGGAGCTGAAAAGTACAATAATGGAAATGAAGGTCCACAAACATATTTGAGCAGGCAGAAGAAGGAATCAGTGGACTTGAAGATAGGTCAATTGAGATGATTGACCTATTTTGTGTGAGGAATACACACAAATGGAAAAATAATAGTAAATAGAGCCCCAGAAACCTGTGAGACACTATTACACATGCGAAATACACATAATGAGAGTCCCAGAAGGAAAGAAGAGGAAGAAAGAGGTATTATAGAAAGAATATTTGAAGAAATAATGACCAAAAACTTCCCAAATTTTATGAAAATGATTAACCTACTTACCCAAAAAGCTCAACAAAGCTCAGGTAGGATAAACTCAAAGAGATTCATAGCTGGACACATCACATTCAAACTGCTGAAAGCCAAAGAGAAAAGCAGTGCAATAGACATGGGGGATCCTCAATAAGCTGAACAGCTGACTTCACATTAGAAACTACAAAGGCCAGCAAGGCAGCACAAAGTGCTGAAAGAAAAGAACCTCTCAACCAAAAATTCTGTATCTGGCAAAAATAACTATTAAAAATGAAGGTTAAATACCTGGATGGAAGTGGAAGACATTATTCTTAGTAAAGCATCACAAGAATGGAGAAGCATGAATCCTATGTACTCAATTTTGATATGATGACAATTAATGACAATTAAGGACATGGTGGGGTGGGGGAAGGGGAGAGCAGAGACAGAAAGAAGGAGGGAGGAGTGGAGAAAGGAAGAGCGGAGAGAGGGAAGGAGGGAGGGGGGTGGGGCCTTGGTGTGTGCCACACCTTTTGGGGGCAAGACAGGATTGCAAGAGGGACTTTGCCTAACAAATGCAATCAGTGTAACTGGTTTCTTGTACCCTCAATGAATCCCCAATAATAATAAAAAAAGGCTAAATGAAGACATTTCTAGATAAACAGACACTGAGGGTTTTTCACAGGCCTGCCTTATAAAGTATTCTCTATATTAAAGAGGTACTTCAGACTAAAATGAAAAAGCATGAGATAGTAATCTGAATTAATAAGAAGAAACAAAGCACTGGTAAAGGAATTACATAGCTAAATATAAAAGACAATGTGAATTTATTTTTTGTTTAAAGCTTCCTTTGTTTCTATCTGGTTTAAAGGACAACTGTGTAAAGCAATAATCATAAATCTAAGTTGGTAAGAACAAAGTATATAAAAACGTATTTGTAATTTGTGACATAACATCAGGGAAGGGAGAATTGAACTACATAGGAGTGATCTTTTTGTATACTATTAAGTTGGTATTACTCCAAACAGATTATTATAAATTGAGATATTGGTAATCCCCAAGGCAACTGCCAAAACAAACAAACAAAATAAAAAGGTCAAAAGGTATATAGTACAACTGGCAGGATCTCACCTAATGTGCACAATGTGAAGATGTTCAGCATACCTCCTGGACGACCAGCTCAACTACAACTTCAACTTTACCTTAGAATTGAAAACAATGTAACCTAAAAATTTGTACCCTCATACTAATTTGAACTAAAAAAAAAAAAAAAAAGTATACAGTAAATGAAATAAGAGGACTAAAATGGTAATTTATAAAATATTTAACTTAAAAGGCAGTAATGAAAGGAATAAAAGGAGGAATAAAAAAGATAATGCTGTATAGAAAAGAAATAGCAAAATGGCATACAAATCTTACTTTAATTATATTAAATATAAACAAGTCAAATTTTCCAACTAAAAGAGATTGGAAAAATAGATTTTAAAACATGACCCAACAATTTTCTGTCTACAAGAAACTCATTTTAGATTCTCAGGCACAGATAGCTTGAGAGTAAAAGGATGTGACAGATGCACAATGCAAATAGCAAGAAAAAAAGGGCTGGAGCAGCTATACTGATAGACTTTAAGGCAAAAATTGTTACTACACACAAAGGACATTTTATAGTGATAAAAAGTCAATCTATAGAGAAGACATCACAATTATAAATATACTTGAACCTAGCAATAAAGCCCATAAATACATGAAGAAAATTGAGGTCTCTGAGGGGAATAGAGGAGAAGGTAGCTCTGTCCTAAATATTTTATCTCATGACCCATTTTGGTGCTTAATATCCTACCAGTAGGGACTAATTACTGTGGGTTAAAGGCTTACCTCCCTTAGTGTCCTTTTTTTAAGGTATAAATATGGCCCCAAAGCTGCCATTTGTGTTAATACTTTAGTTGAAATTGGCTTAAAACTCCTTTGGAGCAGTGACTGCTAGTGACAGACAAAAGAGTTGAGCCATTTTTGATAAAGTATATACCTATGACCTAGACTGGACCCAGGGACTAGGAGGAGAGAAGTCCAAGAAGAGAGGTGGGGAGTTCAAGTGTGGGGTGGAGGTTTTAAGAACAGAGTAGGCTACAGGAGAGATAAAACTAGGGTATCACAGGGCAATAAAAATATCCCCAAAGAGACTGAGAAGGGAAACAAATGCTCGACAAGGAGCAGAGTGAGTAGGGCATTGGTTGGGTGATGAGGTTCCTGATTTGGCAGCTTGGGGATGAGGGCAGCAGCAGGCTCCAGAAGAAGTAGAAGGAGTCAGAACAGGGGAGCAGGTAGGGGACAGGCATGGCAATGATTATGGTCATTCGCAGGGAATACCCAGGAGCTGTGACCTAGTCTGAGCTATTGTATCAGTCCTGGAAAACCATAGGGGGGGTGGGGGGAGCGGATGGGGGCTGAGGTCTGGCAATAGGCACTGGAAAGAAACAGGCAGTGATCAGGAAACCAGGGAAAAAAGATGGCAAGGCTGGAAATGAGCTCAGAACCCAGGCAAACGGGCTGGGCAAACAGATGTACAAACCAGGTTGTGTTTGTCCAAGTGCCCAGTTCTGTGTAGATGCTTAGTAAATGTTAGCTGTTTCTAAATATGAAAGTGAAACCAGGCAAGTGGCCTGGGAAGCAACTCAAGTGTTGACAACTAAAACAATCCTTACTATTTACACCTCTTAGGTGCTGGGCCGTATTAACTACTTTATCTACACGACTTTAATACTTAACTGTCCTTGTGAAGCAGATGTTGAATGCTCCAATCTACAGAAGAACGTGAGACCTGGTGAAGGGCTTGCTCAAGGTCTCTGCAGCAATGTCAATGGGACAGAGCCATTGGGCTGAAACAGAGGTTTCTGTGCAAGCCTCTGTGCCAGGGTGACAGCCATTGGGATGGCTCTGACTCACATGGCAGCTTAAAAGGAACAGGAGGGGCCCTCAGAAGTCCCCATGCTCTATTCCTTTTTAAGTGTGGAGAAGGGAGCTGCAGAGGCCTAAAGGCCCTTCCTGCCTGGCCCTATGAAGAACAATGGGATTTACCTCGTGTGCCTGAAGGCCAGGCACCAGGCTCATCCACCTGCCCGAAGCCTTGCGTCAAATGTAGCCCCAAGCCAGGGACAAGGTGCTGGATATAAACCTGTGGGATTAGGTACCCCAAGGGATAGCCAATTGCCATTTCTTTATGTGTCAGAAGCAGGAGAGCTGGTTTACTTTTCGCACGGCCATCCCTGCCTTCCACTCTGCCCTTCACACACTCATGGAGATTGGGGGGGTCACCTCTGGGTGACCCATGCGTCCCCTCTTCCTGCCACACCTTACAAAGGAGACCACCACCACTGCCCTTTCCTAGGGGAAAGGAGTTTCCTTGGAGTTCTCTTTCACTTTGGGCTGGAGTTCAGGAGCTAGCCTTCCTTAGAAAGTGAATATGTCCTCACAAACGTCTCAGCAGGAAAAGCCTGAAGCATTAAACCCACCTTCACTCTACTGGTGAGGTGGGAGCTCAGGAAGGAGCTGGCTTGCTCTAGCACTGCATGCCTCCTGGCGCCCTGTCCTTGTTTTCGTTCAGCATCCTCCAGGGGCCCCCTGGTCCCTGCAAATGCTAGATGAGAGAGAGAAGTTGGTAACAAGGAGGCAGGCCCTTGCCTGGTGACCTGTAGGGGCTCTGACTCTTTTGGGAAGAGCTCTGGCAAGTGGCTTCTCCCCTGTCATTTAGTTATGTGTGGGTTGTTTTCAACCCTTCTTGGGGGCCTGTGGACATTTTCTGCCCCTCTCCCTCTCTGCATACCCCACTTGGGTGTGGACCTCCACTTTCCTATGGGAGCTGGGTCAGCAGTCCTAGAATTTGTAATTAGCAGTGCTCTTATGATATTTTCCTCCAACCTATCACACAGGGCAAGAAAGCCCTGACAGCCCGTGTGGTACCAGAACTGGCTAGGAACTCATCACCCCCAGCTGTAGGGAGACTCCAGGGACCAAGATCTCGCCCTCTGTCCAAGTGCCCTGTGCTGCTGCTGTCACAGGGGTGCTGCAGGCAGCGGCTGCTCTCCATTCACTTTTCAAACAAAAGCACCTCACAGCCCCACTTAAAAAAAAAAAAAAATACAATTTTCTGGAATAAAGGAAAATAAAATAAAATGAAGTCGGTAACTGTGGACCTCGTGTTGGGCCTCACTGCCTGCATGTCAATCTACCCCGTTAATCATCATGTACGATTTTTCGAAGAGCTATTTTGAGAAACATTTAGAAAATGGCTTTATATGGCTATATATACCTTATTTATCCCCTCCAGAAATGGTTGCTCTGTTTAGCAGCAGATGGTTTTTTCCACCAGTTTTCTTTTCATCTCTTAGTCAAAGTTAAGTAGGAAGTAAGCCTACTCCCTAACCCCAGGCTTACATTTTTCACTCACCGTCCACCTTGGAGTCTGGGTTGAAGGTGGGGGTGAGGAGGAAGGGCTGTGGGTTCTCTGTAAGGCACCATTGCAGAGAACCCAAGGGGTCAAATACAGTGGGCCTGGTGCTGCAGAGAGGGTGGGAGGAGGGTGGACTAGAATGTGGCCGCCCTGGTTTGCCTCACTCAATGACTCAGGTGTCTCAAGGTCCACGAAACATGTCTCAAGAGCAGCCATTTGGCTTCCAGAGAGCAGGAGCCAAAGCCAGACAAGCCGTGCTGGCATCACCTGAGTGGTGTATCTTTGGCCTACAGGAAGCAGCAAGTCAGGCTTTGCATCGTTGCCATGGCAACGGCAGTGCTCCTGAGGGCAAGGGAAGGAGAAGAGAGATGGAGAAGACACATGGTGGCTTTTCTAGAAAAACCCACCTGTTTCTTTGCCCCAGGAAACCAAGCTGGAGAAACAAACAAACAAACAAACAAACAAAAACAATAAAAAAAGGAATGGGCATCTGGGGTCTAGACAGAGAAGGGCGAGACAAGACTCCAAGGTGCCCCAAGAGCAGCTCTCCTGACTGAATGTGTTTCCCTTCCTTTTTGGGGAGGTGAGTGACTGACAAGGACAAAGGTCTGGGCAGGCCTTGGTGGGTGGCACCCACTCAGGGGCCTGTGCGCAGGTCACCTTGTGACCTCGGGCTTGGGTGGGGACAGTCCCTGGAGGCTTTCTGTCAGCCACAGCAGGATTTCTTCTTGGCAGGGTGGCCGACCTGAATGGTGTCCTTCCTTGCTGTGTCTTCTTGCTCCTTGAGAAACCTGGGAAGGGGAAGGGATAGTGTCATTAGTGGAGAGGTTGCTACGCCTGGGAGATGACCAGCTGGAGCAGCCACTCTCCATTTACAATATTTGGGCAAGATGGAGAGAAAAACAACCCCACCACGGCATCAGAGAGTACTGAGCGTCTCCCCCTAGGCAGGGCAGGTCCATGGCTCTGACTGTAAAGCCAGGGAGCTTTGCCAGCCTAGATCTTTCAAGACACCTCCTCTGGGAAGCCTCCCCTGATCCTCTGGGTTGGCCTAAGTGCCCCTGACACAGCACTTCGACCACATCCCTGTCATAACCCATAACCCAAGTCATATGCGCTACATTAGGTAATTGCCCCAGAGAAAGCTCCTCCCCCAGAAAGCCTCTTCCTGCTTTCTACAAAGTTACAGCTCTATTATCCACTGAAAATTTCAAACTTATAGCCTCCCCCTACTGGTTTTCCCTCCTTTCACGCTGTGTCCTTGGCCATCAGGGAATGAGCTGCCCGAGGACAGAGACTGTCTTCTGTTTCTATGCCTCTGCAGCCTACTGCAGGAACTGGCACAGAGGAGAGGCCCCAAAATACATTAGTTAACTCCACTGAGGGCTGTGCTGTGTGGCCACAGCTCCAGATTAAATGTAGGAGGTGAGGGACTAAAAATGATGGTAAGCAAGCCCCTCCGCTCTGCTTTCTACTTGCAACGTTTCACCACCAATCAAAGGCCTCTCCTTTGATTCTCACGACCACCTGTGAGTGGGCAGGGACGGAAGGTACTACCGATGTTTCTAGGTAACCAACAAAGCTTAGAGAGGTAGGATGACTTGCCCAGTAAGTCAGTGACAAAGAAGAGCCTAGAACTTTTCCTCAGGGTACCCCATAACCCCATAACCTCTCTCATGCACAGAGGAGTTGTTCTTAATTACTAAACTAAAAGTATTTAAATGCCCTAGAACAAGTGCTGAGCAGGCGCTGTTAAGTATTAGATGCATGGATGAAATGAAATGAATGGCAAAGCACTGACAGTGGGTCCCAGTGTGTTTCTGTAGTCTTAACTTCTGGTATAGGCAGTCTCAAGGAGCCAGTCTTTGCACATGACTGGTCTTTTCAGCACCATTACCTTGGTTACCTCTGACAGACTCCCCATCACAGCCCCTTCTCACTCTTCCTGCTCCCCCACCCAATCCATATTATAACCCATTCTTGCTCTCAGCTGCCTGCTACGGAATCCCTGCTAAGGTATTTAGCTAGTGTCAAGCCCGGTGATCTGACCTTTCCCAAGAGAATTTGCATTTAAAAAGAGAATCCCTGGGAAAAGGCAGCCTTGCCTTTATAACTCAGAAGACTGCAGTTGGGGGGTGGGGAGGGGGTGGCGACAGGCAGGGATGCTTTCTTTCTTATTATCACTGTGTTTCAGAAGGTTGCCCCTGATCACTGAAATCCCACACAAAGGCCTAGGCCCCCACGGCCTACGCTCAGAGAGTACTTGGGCAGACAGGGAGAAAGGGGCCCCAAGGCGAGGTCTGGGTGAGGGAAACACTGGGCCCACCCAAGCTGGTCTGGATGGATCAGGCAGAGCCTTTACTGGTCAGTGTGTCTCTTTACCTGGCTAGATGGAGCAGGGACTCCTTGGTGTTGTGACCTGAATAGGCACTGCATTCATAGAAGATCAGATTGTTCTCCTAGAATCACGAAACAGAGGGAATAAAACAACAGCCCTGGGAGCAAGAAGGGACTGTAGGGGCGGGGTGGTGGGAAACCCTGTCTGCATCTGCCTACAGGCCCCCAGCCCTCCTGGGGCCCCTCCTCACTCCATGCATGGCTGATTTCTATCTAACCTCCTCCCAGGTGAGCTGTAACAATTGTTAAACAACAAAACCACACACTGTCTCAGTGCCTCTTGAATGTGTAAGCATGTGCGAATTCTCATTCCCTGTTTACATAAGTCTGTGATGTGCTCAAAGACACTAAGGCGGAGCCAGTTAATATCTTCCCACTTCATAGGCAGGGAAACTGAGGCTAGATTGGGCACACGTTGAGTCAATGGCAGAGCTTTCTAGTGGTATCCTTTCCCCAGGACACTTGCGTTGTGTGGGCCTTTGGGGCAGCAGGAATTCTGCTTCACCCCAGTTAATTAACAGTCCAGCTGCCCAGGCTGTCAGCAGCAGTGCCCAGGACGACTGTGCATCACCTCATTAGCATGAGGCTGTGCTGTGTGCACGATGGGGATGCCCTAGGCTCAGACTCGTCCTATGCCATTTATCACTTCCATTAAAAGATCACTGGCTTCACTGCCACAGTGCTGACGGCAGGGAGCCCTTGCTTTTAGATGGTCTCTCCTGGAGGCCGATGGCCTGTGGGGACACAGGCCAGCTGAGTGGGGCTGCTGTGGCGGGCTCAGGAGACTCTGCTAGCTTCCCCAGCCCCCATTGCAGGCCCAGCACCATACTCTGCCCTCTCTACCCTGCCCCCCAGGCTCCTCTCTCCCTGTCCACACTCTACTGGGCCTAGATTCCAGTTCAGTCTGTCAAAGAGCAGAAGCTCCATTGGTGGGGAAGAGGATGAGAGAAGGCGTAGGACTTAGAACTAGAAGACAGGGCTTTTCAGCTTCAAGTTCTGCCCTCACCACAGACGAGCTCTGGGATCACTGAATGTATCACCTAACTCCTGAATTTCAGTTTTTTTTTTACTGGCCCCATTCAAAAAAAGAAAAAAAAAAAAAAAAAAGAAATGAAAAATAAAATGGGAAAGTAATAATATAGGTCTTCAATTCCTTAGCCAAAGACTTTGGTTCCAGATGTATTTTGGAATTCAGAATTTTTTGGAAATGTGTATGCTACATATGATATGATACTCTCAGTGAGTTTAGGATAGCATTCCACAACCAGACATATTAGTATTTTCTTCAGTGAGACATCTGAATAGTCTCTCAAAGTGAGGTAAAGGCCATAGGTCGCCTCATGTCATTTCTGGTCAGATTTTTCTGCTGTATGTAGAGCAAAAACCCTCTTTGTTTTCATAGCTTGTTGGACTTGGGAATTGTGGACATGGAACAGTTGAGGGACCTTCCACATAGAAACCTGGCAGGCCCTTCTTGCTCCTTTTTCCTTGAATCTTACCAGCTGTGCTCATTTTCCCAGGGTCTGAGCTCAGCAGCGGCTGTTTAGGGCTAGAACATTAAGAATTATAGAGCCATAGGGCTGGAAGGAATCCCCTCCTCCCACATATACAGTTTCACGAAAACCAAACACTGAGGATGGAAGGAGCCCAGGAGCCCGGGCTTTGTTGTCTGTTTTCCATTAAGTCCTGCTGATACATTCTCAGGCAAGGGGGCTGATGCTTATTTTAACAGTAGGCTTTCTAGTGTATCTCCTGCACTTATCTTGAGTTCAAGGCTTTGAGGCTCAATCTTGATAGAAAGGATAAACTCTTTAACAGAGTGGGCCTAAAAAGAACACACTGCCTTGTGGAGAGGGAGTTCTTCATCCCTGAGGGTGATCAAGGGGAAATACAGATGGTGGTATTCAAGTGTCAGAAGGGGGATTGAAATAAACAACCTCTTACTGTCTCAGAATGTATAATTCTGAGTTCTAAGGAAGAGGGTTCAGGATAATCCCCTGTACCCTGGTGGTCCCTGACCAACTCCATCTTGCAGTCTGTGACATTCTACAAGAGGACCAACGTGCACAGGAGCTGGGCCATTCCTGTAGTGCTGGGACACCCAGCTTGCCCAGGTGCTTCCTACCCACATGGCTTCCAGAGAAGGTTCCAGGCTCGTCTGCTCTTTACCTTGGCGAGCTGCTCTCCGAGGCCCCGGGGCACTTCCCGCTCCTTCTCGTTGTCCAGTTTGTTGCCCAGCAGAAGAACAGGAACCTGGTCTCCCACAGCCTCCTACAGAACAGATGATGCTGCAGCTGAGAGGAACAGCCGTAGTGCAGCCCAGAGGGCAGAATTATGGTGGTGGCTGGACAGATGCTATCTGGCCTGAGTTAACTCCTGCTGCCACAATAGGCCAGACCATAATAGAATCACCCCAAAAGCTGAGAGGGATGGCCACCTTCTCTGGGAGCCTCCATTCACTATGCCTCTGCAAGGTGCCAGAGGCTTGCCCCAGGTGTCTCCCTGTCCTCTGCTGTAGCATGACTGACCCCCCCCCCCCACGCCTCCCCACACAGAACAGCAAGCCCACAGGGTGTACGGGAAGCAGGTAGCAGGGACAGGTGACACTGATGGACTTTGTGTCCTTTGCCAGGGCTTACAGCACCCTGAAGGCATTCCTAAGTGACCAGATTTCATCTGACAGACCGAGGGTGTTAACGCGCTGTGCTTTGGAAGCTGCTTTGTTAGCAACAGCATCTCCAGAGGCCTCACATTGGCACATAAGCTCCCAATGGGTTGAACCCAAATCTGCTGCACAGTCTTGAGCCCACAGTGCTCCCCACATGACTGTCGTGCGCCTGGCTGGACGTGGGCACCATAGATCCCTGCCACTGGATGCTTCGGCTCTGAAGAAAGCCCCGTGCGAGGAAGAATTGTGTGGTCACAGCAGCTGTGGTTTTGGGGCCAATAGTCAGAGGCTTATTCACAGTGTCACCCCATTTATTCCTCCAATGTCTGTAGAATATTAGCCAAGGGCCTGCACCCTGGTCTCCTCCCCTCCCCTGTGACAAGGGACCCAACACACGCCTCCCTTGAGTGTAGTCAAAGGGCCCGGGATGCGCAGATATTCAATGAGTAGATAAGAAAATGTTCACATGTAGGAAAGCTTTTATTTTCACTTTTGAAATATTTAATTAGGGGCTTTTAATCATAATTTGGTAACAAATAGTTACTCATTGCAGCTAAGGCAGAGGGGGCCGTGGGCTAACAGAAGCTGTAATAAACAGCCGTGGTGGTTCTGCCAACACGTCAGCTACTTTACCTCCGCAGTTCAAATGCCTACAGTCCATCTGATGGGGACACCTATTTTAAGTTTATATGAAATTACATCTGAAGTGAAGCCTTCATGTTTCCTTAATCTGCACATTCACTTACATTGCAGTTCAGTAGTGGAAAAACATTCTCCTTCATTAAATGAGGAAGTTAAGGCTCAGAGAATCCAAAAGAACATTCATCAACAAAGGCACTGAATTCTGAGGACTCTTTAGAACACGAGCCCATGGTTTTCCAATCCTTTTCTCTGGATTCCTTTTTCCAGTCAAATCTCTGCTACTTTGTACCTTATTAACTAGAACTCTTGGTCAGACGGTAATTAACGTTCGGTAATTAACATTTGTAATGATGACTTGAATGATGATCTTCCAGTGTTTTCCGACCCATCAAAAATAGATTGAATTCTGGACACTAGTGATGTACTAACTGGATTGTGTCATATCGCAATTACTTGAAAGCCGCAATTCTGCGGCTCCCCATTAGCCACAGCACTAGTTAATGAGAATACCCCCTTGTCTGTGCTGTGCCACAAAATACTCATGTGAGGAGTTTTTCACAGAAAAGAAAAGAGGAGGAAGCAGGGAAATGGGCCAAACAGCTTGCTGTTTAGAGCACAGCAGAGAGAGATATTTGTAGACTTATGTGTGAGGAATGACTAAGCCTTGTGGGATTTCTTGACATGGAAACTCTGAAAATATGAGCATCAGACTTGAAATCCCAGAGCAGAATTCTAACCCGGAGTTTGTTGTTATTTGGAATGGGTGGATGGTGGATGAGGTAGGAAATGAGTCATAAGCCCAACATCTGGACCGTATGTACCACAAACGGCAGTGCTGTCCCTGGGGAAAGAAGGGGCAGTCTTCTTTCTTTCATTATTTTTTTTTAAAGCAATTCCTGGATATACAAATAAAGGGGCTTAGAAGGAGCCAGTCTGGAGAACGTGCTCACTTGCATGGGCCCCGGCCTGCCGCTGATAAAGGAGAGGTAGGCCCATCTCCTAAGATTTGACCCAAGAGAGAGAGAAAGAAAAAGAAAAAAAAAAAAAAAATGAGAACAGAGGGAGTGAGCTATCAGGGACGGTCAGTCATCATCACTCTGGCCCAAGATCAGCCTCTGAGGTCTTGCAGTCTTTTCTGACTTTGGCACCACAAAGTCTTGAACCATTGCCCAAACTTGTCCCTTCCTCATACCTCACTAGGTTTTTAGCCTCTGTCCTGCATGGCACAAAGATGCTCATAATTAGCCACTATATGAAGGGACTCTTCCTTTTCAAAGTCCAAAGTGCACCTCCTTCAAGCCACTGGGGATGGTGAACAAGTCTCAGGTCCATCAACCTCCTTTGTTAATATTGCTAAAATCCCATAGGCATGACAGGTAAGGGCGACGACATCTCAGCTTTCTAGCCAGGCACACAATCTCTCCTGGGGAGAAGTGAACTGTGCCCTGGTTCTGCCTCCCTCTTTCCACGTGACTTAGCTTGGATGAGCCTCCTCTCTGTGTCTCTCGTCTAAAGCCAGTTTCTGTTCTGTGATCCTTTAACAGAGAACTCTCCCTAGATCTTTAATCATCTTAGCTGCCTTTCTCTGAACTTGAGCTTGTTGAAATTCAAAAGATCACCCATTTCTGACTTTAAATAACAAGAGCTGTCAACTTGGAGCAGAGGATTGGCATTCAGCTCAGAATGTGCAGCTGTAGGGTTTGGTTGGTTGTGTGTGTGTGTGTGTGTGTCTGTGTGTTTTAATATCTATTTGCTGGGAGGCATGAAAAAGCACTTAGCTGGGATAGTGCTGCTATTTCTCAGGAGCCAGAACAAAAAAATTTCTCAGCACATTAAAGCATGCAGTTATGCTAAGAAAAAAATGACTGCAAAATTATATCTTGGGGGTTTCCATATTTATCCACCCCCTGGACTATGAGTCAAAACAAGATTTATTTGTGTAGCTCGTTTTAAACTGCCAGCACTTCAAGCTCAACTTGGAACGTGGGGGAAAAAAAAAAATCAAACTGCTATTTTTTGCTCCATGCTGCACATTGTCACCAATGACAAAGATCACAGAAAGAGATTTAGCTAGCAGCCCAGGAAGGAAGAGGGAAGTGGGCCAGCCCCCCTTGAGCTGAAGAACTGTTCTGCTTTGAGACAGAAGAAGGACTGAAAAAGAATTGAACACCTGTTTTTCAGTAGCAGATCCCAGTCATGAGCATGGGACAAGACAGAAACACCATGCAGTGGCAAAGCCCTAGATTCCAGATCTGGCTGCGTTACTGACAAACTGTGGGTGCTTCAGACAAGTCACTTCCTCCTTTTCTATCTTAGCTTTTCTTATCTATGAAACAAACTGTTGCATTAGCTTCATCTCCAAGTTTTTTTCCAGCTCAGAGACACTGGTCCTTTACTTCCCTGACTTACAGGCTAACAGTGTAGTGCTACCAGAATGATAAAAGGATCTAAACAAGAAGTGCAGTGTCCCGGGACTACAGACATTGGGGACCAACAGTCTACATCTGGGGGAAACACCAGCCCATACAGGCTGCTATCAAATTCTCTTTTCTCTTCCTGATATAGGTGCCAAATCTTCCAATGTCCAGTTGCCCTAGGGTCAAACATGGGGCCCTGAGAACCGGACTAGTTTCTTCTCCAGATTGCAGTGGTTAAACCAGTTTCACTCAATGGAAGTGGTTAAAAGGGAGTACAGGGGAGGATTGGTTTGCTGAGTTAGCAGGAATGACTAACTTTGATCGCTCTCCATAAGGTACCTGGGAGAAGCAGCTCAGAGTGAGTCTGGGCCCTGTGTGAGCCCCAGATGCGGAAGGCCTGCAGGCAAGGTAAAGTGGCTCAGCCGGGAGGGGTAGGAGGACATGGTGACAGCAGGACTTTCCATCTCATCAGGCAGGGCACATGTTCTCTTATACCAAAGAGTTTTGGTTCTCTCTGGGCTAGAAGGGATCCCCCAGGGTCCACCCATCCATACGCACTCCTGCTCCATCCTGGCCCTGCTGGGAGAGTCATATGCCACACACTGTAGAACTGAGCGTTTGGTCCACTCCCTCATTGAGCAGTTGGCCAAAGTGTTACCACCAGGAAGTGGCTGAACTGGGATGGTAAGAAGATCTTTTCAGGGAGCTCCACTGCCTCCTCCCAGCATGCACTCCTGTTCCACACAACCCCTTCCCAGTCCATCCTTCCCGGGTACGGCATGTATGCAAAGCCCTTTTGTCTTGTGTTGCTTCTCAGGTGGAGGGAGGAAGGGGCGCTGAGAACAGCTGGCCGCCACACACCTAATGAAAAGACTGAACCTTGAAGACTGTTATTAAAGCTCCCCCTCCACCCTCCCTTCTCCAGGCGAGGGAGTTGGTAAAGTGCTCAGAGCTCTTTGGAAAAATAAGGCGCTCCGCAAATATAAAGTACTTATTATTTTCAGTTCTCTTCAGATCAAATTAGGTGTCAAGTTTTAATCTATCACCTGACACCTCTGATTGCTGGTTGCCAAGGCAGAATGACTTAGCTTTTCAAGAATCTGGAGAATGACTGCGTTCATGGTGCCACTGTTCCACACCTTCAGCATACACGTGGCCATTTGGCGTAGCCTCCTGCACATGCTCCTGACACCCTCTGCCACTGAACTGCACACATTTCCTGGTGAACCACACCGAGTCCTCCAGAGTGCCTACTGTGTGCCGGACGTGCCGTAGATGCTTATTAAGTTCTTGGTGAAGGATTACAGATGTCCTTGAAAATGATGCAGGGCCTTGCTACTGAAAGGGTGGTCCCCATCAGCGTCTCTGAGAACTTGTTAGACATGCAGAATCTCAGACCCCAGCTCAGCCCTGCTGGATCCCAGCCTGCACTTTAACAGGATCTGGAGGCTGCCTCCTATGGTAAGAGTTTGAGAAGCACTTGTTTAGTCTGGGAACTCTGGTGGTTGAGAATCAAAACCCCTCCTGGGAAGCTGTTGATTTTTTCCTCCATGCCTTGCATCATCATATCTGAGAGAGAAGACTTGGCCTCTGTTTTGTTTAGAGCTCTACAGATGATCCTGAAGTTCATTTAGGTTTAGAGTCATCATTTACAGTTTAACTGTATCTTCTGCTAAAATTGTAAAAAAGAAAAAACCCAAGCTACAAATTATACAGTAAAGTCCCATCTACACACAGACAATTCTGAGTTAACCACGTATGGATTCACCATCTCATCCCAGCCTTCTGAGCACACAGATACACCAAGGCTTCCATGGGCACCTTACCAGCCATCTGCTATGATGCTTTTCAGCCCCATCCCACAGAGGAACATATCTGGAGCCTGACTCATACTTCAAGCTGCGATGATGGCCTTCTGCAATTTCTGCACCTCCACCTCCAAATTCAACCTGAAGTTCCACCTCTCCTGCTAGATCTAAGGCTATCTGTGCAAAACAAGAGCCTTAGAAATTACACCCCTTAATGACAGCAGGGAGCACAGTACCATAAAGTTGTCTCTATCCATTCCCATTAATCCCAGACCACTTGGACTTCTGCTGCTCAGATCTGGTATACACCAAAATTGGGATATTTGGGGCTAATTAAATGTCTATGGCAGGGAAAAGAGCAGGTAACCCTGGAGAAGTTAAGGCTTTGATCTCTTCACTTTTGAATGAGATGACTGCACTAGATGGGTGATTTTCTTTTTTCCTTCTTTTTTGAGACAAAGTCTCACTCTGTTGCCCTTGGTAGAGTGCCATGGCATCACAGCTCACAGCAACCTTCAACTCTTGGGCTTAAGCAATTCGCTTGCCTCAGCCTCCCGAGTAGCTGGGACTACAGGTGCCCACCACAACGCCCGGCTATTTTTGTTACAGTTGCCACTGCTGTTTTTTAGCTGGCTGGGGCCGGGTTTGAACCCTCCACCCTCGGTATATAGGGCCGGTGCCCTACCCACTGAGCCACAGGCGCTGCCCTAGCTGGGTGATTTTCAAAGGGAAACCCTTTTGTCCAACAAAATTGTACCTGGACCCCCAAAATATAAAACTGAAATGAGCAGGACAGCTCTGACTGAGACAGCGGGGTGAGGGACCCAGAACTGTGACCACCATACCTTTCCCTGCCCACTCCAATCCCTGGGGAATATCAATTTGATTCCAGGGCTCCAAGGAAGGAACTCTAGAAACCACTGGAATAGGTAATCTCTAAAGTGTCTCCTGGTCCTTAACCTCTGTGAGGAAGACAAATCAGTGGTTGCTGCTGCTAACAACAACAAAAAGGAAATAAAGAAAAAAATCAGATCATAAATTCTGAAGTTTAAATAAGAATTATTGCCAGATTTACTCATACC
Source organism: Loris lydekkerianus (assembly GCA_963574355.1). NCBI lineage: Eukaryota > Metazoa > Chordata > Mammalia > Primates > Lorisidae > Loris > Loris lydekkerianus. The sequence goes on from CAUYPK010015190.1 coordinate 82,896, forward strand.
ATTTAGTTCCATTACCAGGTTGGTGTGCAGATAATCCACTAGACTTCAAAACTTACATTTTCTCAGTTGTGAATTAGTCACAGTAAGTTTTGTGTGATAATTTGGATTAAGTAAATTTTGTGTGATAATTTGGATTAAGCAAATTTCTGAGAACCCCTTGAATCTGGCTTGCATTCTGTTCTGTATTTTTCTTGGTAATTAGAAGGATGCAGATTAACAGTGGCGAAAGGGAATGATTTAGGGAGTAAAATTCTAAGAGAAACAGATTTGAATGGAAGGAATCATAGCTCTTAGGGCCAAAAGGGATGAGGAAATTGACAGGTCTAGTGTTCTGCCTCCACAGAGATGTGGTATCCACGCGACCACCCAACAGCTGCCAAGCACAGGGTTACAGTGACAAAGATGCAAGATGCAACTTCTGTTCTCAGGAGGCGCAGAGTTTAGCAGGGCACACAGGCTGGTAAACATGTGATTTGCAGCTGTGTGATAAGTGACGGGAGGACACTAAATCTTATGGGCACGGAGCAGAGGGTGGAATGTCAGCTCCATGAAGGCAGGAGCTTTGGCTCTTTTATTCACTACTATTATAGAATCCCAGGCCCTAGGATTGCGCCTGGCAGCATTTTGAACCAATCTATGAACAGATGATGAATCCTGCTGGCGGAAGGGGTTGGGACATCCTACTCAACTGTGTTGTGAGAGAATCAGCTGAGGGCCTATAAAAAGCAGTAAGTGGCTTGTCCACACTGCCCTTGTCCTTGAGAAGCCTGCGTCAGAGTGGCAGAAGAACAGGCAGGTGGCAGTAGTAAAAAGTACTTGCAAAGCAAAATATTGCAAGTAGGATTCAAGAATGTAGAGTCTTAGAGATAATTCAGAAGGCAAAGGGAACCCAGTTGCTCTTGGGCCCTGCTAAGACCCTTGGTCTTGGGGTGAGCTTGGAGCCCTCACATTGGTGGATCAACCCCACCTTGCAAGAAAGGCTGTGACAGGCGCCCCCAAACCCTGCATGGTGTGGCTCCTAAGCAGGGCACAGCTGAGCCCACTGGGGCTAGAAAGCTCCATGGGATAGGGAAGTGGTGGCGAGACTGAGGTTAGAATTCAGCTGGGACTCACTCTAGATAATTATTTCTCTTGACATTCCACTTGGTGCCCTTTTCCCCATCCAAACTCACTCTCATAAAATACCATTGTGACACAATTACTAGTGTAATCTGTATTTTTCATGTCCCCTCTTTCCATGAGGGTAGGGACAGTGTCTGTCTTGTTTACTTCCAGATGTCCAGTAACTGGCCTTGTGCTCGGAACTCAGCTGAATTGGATTGTTTGGAGAAGGTGAGTTCTGAATGAGGTTTGAGAGTGCAGAGGCCTGGGTGGGAACGGGCTGGGAAGAAGGGGTAAGCAACGGTTGAGCACAAGCGTCCCAGGAAGCCAGCTCACCTCCACACTGCTCAGCCACTGCCGCACTGACAGGAACGACTGCTTGGCTGTGAGGTCGTACATGACGATGACACCATCGACCTTTCTGAAGAACTGCTGGGTGATGCAACGATACCTGCCACCAAAGGGCAGGGGTCAGGGGTGCGTGGCCTTCCCTCTGCAGCCCAGGAGTTCAGGGGCAGCTCCTCACCTCTCTTGGCCGGCCGTGTCCCACAGCTGCAGGGCCACCTGAGAGTCGTCTACATTCACCGTCTTCACTTGGTAATCGATGCCTGCAAGGTGGAATGGGGCTGTCAGGGCTGCCCTGGGCCAGAGGCACCTCACTTCTAAGTTGGGAAATGATGCTTGCAACATGTCTGGAATCACATCAGGCCCAGGGTAACAGCCCTCCCTGTACAGCTCCTGGGAGGGGACACGGGGACACAGACAGAGAACTAGGTAGAGACCTGTTAGGCCTGAGTTCTGATCCCATCTCTGCCATTTACTGGCTGTGGGACCTTAATCAAATCACTTAGCTTTGCTGAACTACCGCCTCTTCACTGTAAGGTAATCCATACTTATCCTACACTACACGAGGCATACTATAGTATACAAGGATCCACTCGGATCACACACATAAAGCAACACACTAACACCAAGACGATTGTTATTATTCATGAATTTATTCTTCATTGGGAAGATGGAGGAAGAGGAAAGACGTCCTCAGATTTCTTTATTCCCTCCCTCCCTCCTTCCCTCCTTCTTTCCTTCTCTCCCTCACCCTTTGTCTCCTTTCTTTCTCTCTCTCTCTCTTTTGTCTAATATCCTTTCAAAATTCCCCTAATAAAATTCACATTTCCTGGGGGGGTGGGTCATACATCAGCCAATTCAAGAGCATGTGGGGGGAGGGGGAGGAAGAAGGGGAGGAGCAACCAGAGTGGGGGAGGTGCTGGCAGCAGAGGAAGGGTAGAGCAGAATGGGGAGCGCAGGAAGGAAAGGCCAGGCTCACTTGAGATGGTTTAAAACTCCTAATCTACCCCTGGGGCCGTGAGCCCCAGAGAGCAGAAACAGTGAAATGCATTCTGTGCCCCACGGCAGCCCTTGGAGACCAGGTCCCTAAAACAGGGGTTTGATATAGACATTCCTCTCTCTCGCATCCTGTAAGAATGTTCACAAATGCATAAAGACGCTGCAAAATCCTCCCTCCTTAACACATTGGACCTGAGAACTTTGGGGCATCTCCTCCGACCTTCAGAAAGGCCTCTGAGGTCCTTGCCCTGGAGGGCTGAGGACGGGGAGCAGCACCAGCAGCGTGGACAGATGGAGACAGAGGAGACCAAGCAGATAACCAAGAGGCGGGAAGTGGAGAAGGTCGTTTCAGCCACTGCAGCCAGGCAAAGGTTAGTTCATTAAGGAGCTGGGAGTGGAGGAGAGGTCGGAGGATCATCCACTTCTAGAATGTCAGGACCAGAAGGGAGTCAAGAGGCCCTTTGCTTCACAGGCAAGGGCAGAGAGAGGAGTGGATAAAAAGAGTGATTACTCTCATTGGTTGACTGCTTTATGTTTCCTTCTTCAGTGTCCCCATGACATCCAGGAGAACTGTTACCTGTGCACACATGCACGCACACACAGACACAAACACACCACTGAGGGATGAGGAAGCAGGAGTTGAGAGTGGTCACTAGCAGCTGTGGGCACGGCAAAGCCAGGTCTGAGCTCCCTGCCCCTGGTATGACAGTACACACAATACAGGACATCGGCAGTTTCATTTCACCTCGAAAGCCCTGGCTAAGTGCTCTCAGCTAAACAGATTATAACAGCTGGGAGCTGAACCTGAACATGAGTTTTCTTCCCGGCTAAAAGCAGAGGGGCTTCCCTGATCTGTGCTCCAGGAGACAAAAGGGGATGCCTGGTTTGTTAACAACTCAGGAAAATGTCCACCATGGTCAATCACTTTGGGGCCAGATCTGAAACCAGCCAGTGGGGCCCAATCTCCTGAGGACATAGCCCTCTGCTTCTGGTGGGGCTCGCAGACAGAGGGGCAGGGTGTTGCTGGGGTGGCTGGGTCCTGACTGTCTTCAGCATTCCTGTCTACCTTACTGGCGAGGTGCTTTGCTGGAGGATGGATAGCTGCGTCTTGCAGGGAGCGCTGCAGGCACAGGAATGCTGGAAAAATGTGTTCTGGGCTGTGATGCACTTGGCGAGACTCCCCACTGTACACGCTGACGGGGGCTGGGTGTGAAGGACACCAGGAGAACACAAGGCAGAGAGGAGGGAGAGGCAGCACATGGAAACACGAGGTCAGGAAACACCAGGGTCCAGCAGAAGCAGCAGCAGCACAGAATAACGTGGCTGGAATGAAACTGGTTTTAAGAATACCAGTTTTAAAATCCCAGGAGTCAGGAAGCTGGTGTTCTATGTCCCTGTCTGAGCTCTGCTACTGACCAGCCACATGACCTTGATGACGTTACTGCCTCTCATTCCCTTATCTCAAGACCAGCAGTTCTCAACCTGTGGGTCGCAACCCCTTTGTAAAAATGAAAATACATCATGGCATTAGGAAGGTTGAGAACCACTGCCCCAGACTGGAGAGGTTGGAGCTTTTAAGGGGCTAAGCTGGGTGCTTCTGCTCTCTAAGCTCCCCCCCAGCATTCACAGATCACACAAGGTGACCCTTCTCTTGCACCCTCACTGGCTCCTGAGTGACAGCTGAAGTTAAGGGCCACCACCCCTGGGGACTTTTTTGGGGCCATGGTATGGGTTAGAGCTGGGCTGCTGGTCTCTAGGAAGGTGATCTTAACCTTCCCCTAGAAGATAGGCCCATGCTGTCAGGAGGGAAGTGGGAGCAAGACGTGCAACCAAGTGTCCTGGAGAAAATCCCTCGGGGTCTCTGCAGAACTCAGACTAGTGGTCAAGAAAGGACAGAGGCCATTCTTCTGAGAACAGCCTTGGAAGAAACATCTTGGGTTCTGGCCTGTGGTTTAAAGTTGGGGAGGGGGGGTTGTGAACCACTCTGTAGTAGTGAAAAGAGCACTGGATTTGGAGTCCTGGGTTCTAGAGAACTTTACTTAACTCTACTAGTCAGGCTCATTGTAGACCTCAATTTTCTCACTCATAAAATGAGAGGATGTGAATAGACTATTTCCAAGGTTCCTTCCAGCTCCAGTGTTCATCAGAAACCATCATGCGACTTTTCCAGAATGCCCAAGGGCCTGCTGGTGAAGGAGCAGGCTGGTTGTAAGAGGTGGCAGGCAGCACGCCCAAGTCCACAGTGGCAGTGCAGCAATGCAACGTAACACACAAGCCAAGGGTCCAGCACAAACCATATTCTTGTGAGGGAACAGGAGCCAGGGAGTTAGTGAGGCCCTCTGATGATGGAGCCCTGCCTCTGGGGTCCAGGGGCTGCTGCCCTCCACCACGGACTGGGCAGAGCCCTGATCTGGGGCTGGGCTGCTTTGGGCTCAGGGGGCTGTGACTCTGTGGTTGTTATATAGAGGGAGAGATTTGCAGACTGGTGCGATATCTGCTTACTGACATGTGTCCCAGAGCAAGGCCAGTTGCATGGCAAGGAAGCTAATATGATCTACTGCTCCAGTGAGTGTTGAGCGTGTGATGAAGGGCATCCTGATTTGGAACCTTTGGGTTGTTTTTTCTTCTTCTAAATTGTAGGTGTTTCCATAATTGGCCTCCTGGGAAGTGCAAATTAGTCTGATTTTCAGAGCCCTGCATCTCAGGGGCACAAATTGGAAATGCGAATGGACCCTGATCTCATTGTCAGGAGAAGCACACCACATGCACGAACTTTGGGCACATGCCTTTGAGGGCCTGAGGTCTGGGCATCAGTGCCGCTGACACCTACAGGCCTGTGCTAGAGCTGTGACTGGGAAGTGAGTCTCCCTCCTGTGCCACCAGAATCACCATGCTCAGCTCACTCCCAGCTGCTGCTCACTCACGCCACACAAGGCCAGGCCCTTCTGCCTTGGTTCACAAGTCCTGTCCTTGTTCCCATCAGGGTCCCCCCCCCTTTTTTTTTTTTTCTGTCTTTGGGTGGAGTGGGGAAGAGGGAGGGCATGGAAGGATGTTCCTGATGGTAAGGATGGGACACCTGACACGTGGGGAGAGACCCATGAAAGGAGAAATGTTGATGGGGCAGTTTAGGGTAAGAGAAAGGAAATGGAGCTTCCCCAGGCAGCGCTCTGAGCATGGAAAGTTTGTCCTGTAGAAGCAGCTGGTCAGACAGCCAAAGGTCAAAGATGGTCTGGTCAGAGACCTGAGTTTGGAAGCAATCTTGGGGTATCCAATCCAACTCTCTCATTTCTTAAATCAGAGAAAACTGGAGCCCAAAGAAGAATCATGTTCTCTTGAGGTCACACAGCTGGTCAGTGGGGGGGGCTGGGATGAAGAGCCAGGACTTCTGATGATATAAGGCACTTCTGCAACCTCCTCTCCTGAACCAACCGGGGCCCACCTCCCATTGGGCATTACGTGTATATAACTCAGTGTTCTTAAAGATACTGTGGGATGGGGGGCAGGAGTCAGCTCTAGCCAGCTGATGGGAGGGTGGACAAGCCCCTTAACCTCAGCTGCCTGTTCTATTAGGCTAATAACACCACCTGTTCCCCAGGATTATGAATATAGATTGAAATGATTACTATGAAAGCTCTTGGGAAATACTCAGATTATATCAGCGATTCTCAACCTGTGGGATCCCTCTGTAACAATGAAAATACATCACGGCATTAGGAAGGTTGAGAACCACTGGATTATATGTTTTCAAGTATAGTTGACTTATCAGCTGGGTGAAATAGGCACTCACTGTGTTTATTTTTTGTTGAGTGATTCAAGCTGGTTGAAGTGAAAAGCTCCATCAGCTCTTGGTCTTGCCTCATATTCCAATGCAATGTGCAACTCTAGGTGAGGGGATCAAATAAAATATCCTCCAAGATTGGGAACACATTAAGCCATGATTGTCATTTATCTCTGAGCCTGATGAGCTTCTGTGATTAACTCCAGCTGTCACCCAGCAGACTGAGGACAGGTAAAATTTGATGGGAAAAGAAGCTGTTCAGAGAACTATCCCCATACCTCCCTGCCATGAACGGCCCCAGAGAGAGGGGCAAGGGAGGAAGTAGCAGGCCATGAGGAAGGCAGGGGGATGTGGTAGCCAGCTGGGAGGCTCAGGAGGAGTCCTACTCAGTCCTAGGGGAGCACAAGGATCCAGGGCCCTGCAGACAGTGGAGAGGAGTGAGTGGGGGAGGGGAGTGCAAGTGGGGGAAAGGCTTCAGATCTACCTCTGCCAACTTTAGCTACATAAACCCAGTGCTGGCTTGACAAAGCAGTCAGGGGTCCCACCACTTAGCAACTAGGGGTGTGCCAGGAAGTGAGCTTCCCCTACCTTTCCCAGGCTCCCTCATGAACGAAGCAGATACGAGTGTCTGTACCAGCCTGGGCCTCTTTCTTCCCACCTTCCCTTCCCAGAGGTGGGCCTAGGACCCACTTGAGGGACAAGGACTTACCCACAGTGGCCACCATGCCAGGAGAGAACCTGTCCTCACAGAACCTCCTCAGGAAGGATGTCTTCCCCACTGCAGAGTTGCCCACGAACACAATCTTGAAGAGCCGGTCAGGGGTGGAGGGAGCGCTCTCTTCCTAAGGATAGCAGACAGTCTGGCCAACCCCTGGGCATGGTCACGAGCCCTGGCTCTGGCCACAGGAGGGTGGGGACAGGCCTCCAGACTAACATCAAGGAGGTGATGGCAGCCTCAGAAGGCAGTTAGTGATGCTGGGAGTTGAGGCTGCTTCTAGCACCTGTAGGATGGGGGGGGATAGCCTCCGTGGGCACCTGCTGCCCACCTGCTGTGGCCCAGGGCTGAGGAAGCCAGGCTGGCCCTGGTGTGTGGCGGGGTGGAGGAGGCAGGCACAGTAAGGACAGCACCAGGTTCCAGGTGCTGCGGGGCATGGGGAGGAGCCAAGGATGCACGGTGGTGGCACGGACTCTGAAGTAGGGCTTCAGGAAGAGGCAGGAACTCCCCATGTGGGTCAGGACAAGTTGGGTGTTGGCAGGAAGCAGGGAAGAATGACAAAAGACTTGTCTGTATCCCAGGGGCAAAGGCCTCTCAGGTTGGGACATGGAGCCACTTATTCCTGCCCTGTCACTGGAAGCCTGGATTGCATGGAGGGTGTGCTCTGTCTTATCCCCTCAGCTTCCATGTAGGTTTTGCCATCTTCCATGGGCCACTGAGGCAAGACAGTCTCCACTCAGTAAGCTAGGAAATAGGTGACGCAGGAACCTTGGGGCAGAGCTGCCCAGCCAGCCGGTTACTGCTGCTCTGTCTCTTGGGCTGGACCACTAACATCCAGGACAGAGTGAGTGGGCCCTAGGGCACAATGCACCCCAAGGTGGACAAAGGCGCCCCAGGCATCACAGGCTCCTTTCCACAGAATGACTGTTCCTTCCAGTGAGCTGCTTGCTCCCCAGAATCTTGCCTTCATGCCCAGCTTAGCGCTGCCTGGTCAAATGAGGAGGCTCTTTTGAATCTATTTTAAAGTGGATTTGAGGGAATTAGCTCCTCTCATTGAGCAAATACTATAATGGAGTGGCAGCTGATATCAGCAGTACTTGAGTTTCAGAGAAAAGCCATTAATAGCCTTTTGGGAAGAAATCAATTCCACGCAATACTTAGGGGGAATTCAAGGTCAACTACAGGAATTTAAACTAAAATTAAAAAAGAGCCAACCCCACACTCCAAGAATATGCTTCTCCATTTTCTTTATTCAGGCGATGCACAGAGCATTGCTTCTCTGCTGGTCTCTTGTCTCTGTACCTTTAATTGTCATTTGTTTGGGATTAAAGCCTAGTGCCCTAATCCATCATCCCTAGGCACAGGTGCAGGATGGGGAAGGTGGAGCCCAGGACAGGAGGAAGTGGTCCTGGTGGCAGAGGTGTTGCCTGACTCTTAGCCCTTTGGGCACTTCCTCATCACCGAAGTAGAGGGGTTTTTTTTGTTGTTGTTGCAGGCAAAAACCCATAAACACATCGATAGCTCTGCTCTGCCAGGACTTACCTCCCAAGAGCAGCAAACTCTTAAGTTCATGCACTTAACCCTGTGTCCCCTCTGAAGGATTGTGGCGAGGAGGCTGGAGGGGGAGCCCTTGGCTGGCACGTCAGGAGATCTCTGCTTGTCCTCCCTCCCTCCATACCTTTTTGTTTAAAAAACAAGCTTGTAAAAAGTAAAATATATGCTAATTTTTATAATTAGGAAATACAGAAAAGTAGAGAGGAAAATAATTCTTCCTAATTTACCCTGCCACCCTGAAATGATCATGATTCATATATATATTTTGAGACAGAGTCTCGCTATGTTTCCCTCGGTAGAGTGCCGTAGTGTCCCACCTCACTGCAACCTCAAACTCTTGGGCTTAAGTGATTCTCTTTCCTTAGCCACCCAAGGAGCTGGGACTACAGGTACCTACCATAGCGCGTGGCTATTTTTTTTATTTTTATTTTGGTTGTCATTGTTGCTTAGCTGGCCTGGGCCAGGTTCGAACCCCCCAGCCTCGGTGCATGTGGCCGGCACCATAACCACTATGCTATGGGCGCCAAGTCCATGATTCATATCTTGATGCATTTTCTTCAAGTCTTTTTTCTATACAAGTACATGAGTGTATTATTTGTTTATACAAATACAAAAATATTTGTTTATACAGATTTGAGATATGTATACATGGTTTTATCCTACCCAGCTAGGATATATATTATTAAATTATAAATGTTTATGAGTCACTAAAGTCTTTTGAAAGCGTGATTTTTAACAGCTGTATACTATTCTACTGAATTAATAAAGTATGATTTATGTCATTATTGTTGGACTTTTTTTTTTTTTAACTGTTTGCTATTATAAATAGCTCTCTCATTCTGAAGTTAAATCTTTGTCTGGCTATGGTTATTTCCTTAGGAAAAACTGTTAGAAGTGGAAGTACTAGTTGAAAGGATATGGTATTTTAAAGGTCCAGATTCATATTGTCAAATGACTTCCTGGAAGGGTGGTACTAATTCATGCCTCTCCTGCCTTATACGGGAGGGCCTGGCTCAAAGTAGCCTTCAAAAAAAGCAGACCCTCTTTTGGAGTTGTGATGTGGCTGCTAGTAAATCATATTTGCTTTCTGCTACAATTTCTGTCCCCAGTACAATGGCAGTACAGCCTTGTAGAGAGATCAGTGAGAGGGTTAGGCCTGTGTCACTGTGGGGCCAGGCCTCTCCCCTCTGGGCTGCAGCTTTCCCATCTGTCAGTGGGAGAATAAATATCTGGCATGGCCCATCAGACCACTGTGAGGATAAAATGCCTAGCAGATAGGAATGCTCAGCCTTTTTTCTTTACCATTTTTCTCAACACTTTCACATTTTAAAGGAGCGTCTTGGGGTATGTAGGACGCCATTTGTGCCCCCTGTTAGCAAGTGTAGGTCTATGCATTGCAGAGGATATGGAAGGGCATGGAGAAGGGAGGGGGCCCATCACATTTGTGCTACCCAGGTCCCTACTTGTCCCTTGTACTAGGGACTTCCCAAGGAGTGATATGTAGAGACGAATCTCAGTCCTGGCCCAAGACTGATAACCTTCACCGAGAAGCTGGGGTCCTAGCACATATACTAATACAGCCCCTGGGTGAAGTTCACGGTGGCAACCACTCATTTCTCAATGGCTGCCGCAGAGTGCAGGGAATAGCCTCTTTCACATTGTCATGGGCATTCTGAAGCTGATTTAGAGGGCTAAGTAGAGGATAGGGACTTGAGGATACTATTCCAAAGCCTGGGTCACATACAAGGTGGAGAGCATCATTACCATGAGCAAGGGGACTTTTACATGGTCTCCTATCTCTCCACAGAATTTGGCCAGAAGACCTAGTGAGGAGGGAGGGGTCACGCTGAAGGGAAGAGGAGGCAGGGAATTTGGGAATGCAAGGGTGACTAGCTGATTAAGAACCAAGAGAAAAATGATGGTATTCACGCTTTTAAAGCAGGGACAAAAGGTTTTTTACAAAAAAGACAACCTTAAAAGCATGTGGAAATTTATGCTAAGAGCCTAGCATACAACTTATCTTAAGTAGGTGCTCAGGTAAGGCTCTTGAATCTGAATCAGGAGTGCACAGGGAAGTGATGGGGGCAACCAACAGAGGTTATAAGGGGAATTTATGAGAACCTCTGGGTCTCTCCCCAGGACATTCTGCTAAGGAGAGGAAGGTGTTATTAGGAGGACACAAGTATGGCGACTCACAAGACCTGTAGCATCTGACCTCCTGAGCTCCTTCTTGGGGCTCTTGGGCTCAAATGCAAGGGGGCAAATCACAGGAGTGAAGTCCACACAATAATATGGGGTGTGCCATACCTTAGATAGGGCTTCTTTCCCAACAGGCTGCCCTCGCGGGGAAAAAGGTGTGAGTTTCAAGTGTGGGGCTCCCTGGATGTATCCTTCTGCCCTCTGACTGGAAACCTCTTCCTCTTCTGGGCATTTGGTCAGTGGCTGCTCGAAGCCACCCTCCAGGAGCTGGGGCAGAGGGTCTTCTTCAATGGAGATGATTCTGGGGAGGGGTCGGTGGGATGAGGCTCCAGCTCCAGGCTCCCCAGTCGTCTCCAGCTCCTCTTCTGTCAGAGGATATCCACTCAGGCCCAGGGAACTTCTCCTCCTTGAAGGGCCAAACACATCTTCCTCCTCCTCTGACTGGCTATTGGGGTGGGGAAGAAAGAAGAGTGGGGAGAATATGGTAAAATCTATCAGTATGGAGGCTGGAGGGCTGCCTGACAGTGCTGTCACAGTCATCCATGACAAACAAATAACTAAAGAGCATCGTGCCTTCGGAGAAGAGAGCGCCAGGAAAGGAAGAAACAAAGCAGAGCCAGCATCGTTCAGCTCATTCATTCAACATGCTCACCAAGAGCCAGGAGAAGATGTGGGAGATTGAGGGAAGTGGGTACTTGGAGGGAGGACCAAGGCACAGGCTAGATTTTCAGGTTTGGGGAGCAGAGGCCTTCCAGATACTCTGAGCACAGGAATTTCTCTTGGGTGTTTGTGAGCAATTCAAGAAGAGAATTGTCTTAGGGGGTGGAAGTTTGATAAGGGAGGACCTTAAGTCCTCAATTGAAAAACGCACATAAACACTATGTGTGCACGGATTAGAAAAGAAAATGAACAGGATGGAGAAGTGAGGCCACAGGGCCGAATGGGAAAGGAAGTGAAGGGCACTGTGCAGGCCGGAGAGGCGCCCTTGCTTCCTGGCTTATAACATTCATGACTCCTAAAAACCAACAGGAGGAAGGAAAATGAAACGCCAATGTGTGTACCGCCATTCTGAAGATACCTGCAGTTCTATAAATTGGGATAAATAAGAAAGACAAATTAAGATAAAGTGCTTGCTCACAAAAATGGTGAATTTGTTTGGATCCCTTGATAGGAAAGAAAGGATTTGTAACAATTCAAGCACCTTTCTCTTGACTTACAAAAAAATTAATTTTTTAAAAAAGCTGAATATCTTCTTTCCAACAAATTTCTTATCATTTAGAGTCTATTAACTTTAATTGCTTGTCTGCTTTAAAACACAATTAGTGTTCCCATCCACTTTCCTTCTGCTTATCTACACAGGATGAATACTGTGTGCATGTGTGAGCAAGTGTACACACAAGCACAGCATGTTTTTCAAAGAAAAGAAATGGTCACTTAAAGTAGGTCTTAAAAGGAAGCATTTCTTGGAAAAAGCTTTTTGTTGGGGAAATTCTCAAGCACTACTGACATCCTGTAATATCCTCATCTTAGCACAACTAAGTTCATTTGTGGTTTTACCAGCAAGTGGTCTCTGCCAGCACTAGAGAGAGCAGTTACTTTTGCCAAAGTCAGTATTAGAATTCTGGGTTCATAACGTGTGGCTTCCTCTGCTCACCTACGAGCCCCGAGGGACAGAGATAGGTCTATTTTGTCCACCACTGTATGTCAGCAAAGCACAGTACCTCACACATTGTAGACACTCAATAAATATTTATTAAGTAAGCTTTTAATAATTTGGATATTACTGGTGTGATCTGTGTCTAATTTATCTTCAGAGCCTTCAAAGAACTCAAAAGAATGTCTGGTACAGAGTAGGTAATCAGTAAATGCTGTTGAATCAATCAATCAATGAATACATTCAGTTCTAAGGAATCAACAGGCCAGGTATAATACTATCACAGACATTCAGCTCTTAAATTGTATCTCATTACTCAGCTATTTAGAAAAGGAATTCATGATGATCAGGCCCAAAGATTTTGCTGATGAGCTGATTGACATCCCTAGAGTCTCTTTCCCTCTACATGCCTTCCTATGTTATACTTGTAGTCTTCAGGGTTTCCTCATGAGCAAGTTTACACATTTTCTCCACAAGTCTAATACTGAAGGATCTGGATGCCCCTCTGTGTGTCCATCTATGTGGATAGAGCACCTGCCGAAATGAAGAGGGGCCAGGAGACTGGCCTGTCTGTCCGAATGAGCAATGAGTCAACCCTTTGTGTATGCAAACTCAATCATGTGCTGTCCAACAGCAACAAAAAGATGTTATCTTTCAGTTAATGAAATATGAATCACTGAAATGATCTGTCAAGCACAGGCCCCAGTCTTGTCTACCAAAGGAGTTCAATTATTGGAGATTGCATATGACACTTTAATTAACTTTCATAGCCTATGCAGTCATGTTCCTATAAAACCAAGCATGTCCATTCTGCCCTGCAGACAACAGAACATTGTCCAGCCATGCCCTCCACTTCTCTCCCCCTTGACCCCACTCCTTCTCTCTCTCCTCTGCTGACCCACAGCACCCCTCTGCAGTCCTTTCCTCTCTGCAGATATACATGGGTGAGGTGGCCTCAGAAGACAATGGCTGTCCTAGTGGTTTGCTCTGCATAGTCCACCTCTGGCTTAGATGTCAGAAAAAGGAGGGGCATGTCCTCCAAGACTCAGGGAAGTGGGTGCAGCTGACCTCAGCTTCCCCAGCGAGGCACATCGCAAAAGACCAGCATGCATGGAGCCTGATCCCAGAGTGGGCCTCCCCTGAGCATGAGATGAATGAACCGAATGAACACATGAACCAGTGAATAAGGACTTACCTTCTAAGAGTCGCTGTGCCGTCCATATATTTTCCTATCACAGAGCCAGATCTCCTTTTCCAGCTTGCCTTGGAAGCAGCTGTGTTTGCCTTGGCTGCCTTATCTTTCTGTAGAAACAGAAAATGCCCTCAGATCCACACCTGCTGATTCACCTTAATGTTTGAGCAAAAAAGGGCTCACTGTTCCCACCTCACAGGTCAGGCTGCAAACAGACTTTGAAGTAAGCAAGCAGTGTTCTGTTAGCCTTCCTCCATTAACCTTCACCTACTCTTCCCTTTTGCCATTGTCCCTCACCAGAATCCCTCTGCCGCTGTTCCCATAATCTAATCAAATGAATGCACATGGGCTCCACCATGTTTTTCTCTATATGAGCATTGATAATTTGCAAAAGGAGAAAGAAGAAGAGAGAAATGTTTAACACCTAGGAAAAATATTTATGGGTATAAAACACTACTTTCATGTGCACTCTTCTGTGGGGGTCTAATCTGTCTGTATTTCCAAAGCCCTGATGTAATTAGAAAGGGGCCAGCCCAGAGGATCAATTAGCCCAGGGCCCTGTCCCTACCTCCTGAGTTAGCATGAGGTATTTCAGAACTTTTGTGGAAGTAGCCTGGGTGTAGATAAATTGCTCAAACATCTGTATTAGAGAACTCAGGCAGTGGGAACTTGATGCTCCCTAACAGATGTCTTCTAGGCGATGAGGGGGAGTTAGATCACAGGAGGAAGCTCTCATAATCAGCCATCCCATGATTCCTAATGATGCTTAATGAGGGGAGGAGGAGCTGCAAGCACTCCAGAGCCCCTGAAGGTACGTGGCTACAATGATTCAAATTAATTATGATTCAGCATCAGCATGATCTTTGATTCCCCATTGCAGTTCTAATTCCATCCCCCTTTCAAAGCAGAATGAGTTCAGCAGGTGAAGGGAATACAGGTGAAGGCATTAGGGTGATATTTGGCTGGGAGTTTTAAAATAAATTCAGTGTTACTTCTAAAACAATTAGAACCATTATCATCATCAAACAAACATGTGTAGACTTATGTCTTGCTCTAATAGCACATGGAGGTGGGTGGAAGAGATGCTTGCTGCCAGTCAGGGACATAAAATACATGATGCTAGAACAGGGTCCCTCAAGGCTTTGCAGTTCTAACCCAGATGGGACCTAATTCAGGGTAAACAAGCTCCCTGCTCTAACTATATTTAGGTCATTGTTCAGCTAAGGGTCCTAGGCACATCACCCTCTTTCCAATAATTTTTCTCCAAAATCTCTCTCTCTCTCTCTGTGCATGTCTATGTGTGTATGATAGGAATTCCCTTTTCTCATGTGACAGCTGGGGTCATGGTCCATGTAGCTAATGACTTGCCATGGACACTTATGAAGTTCATTTTGTGACAATCCTGACAGTCAGGAAGTCACACCAATCAATCCTGCCTCCATCTCCATTCCTTTCGGAGTACCAATGGATCCTCTTTACAGGGGAGAGTGAGCAAGGCAACATGGAATCCTATGTTTTGTGTAGAGTGACCCAAGCAAAACACACTATTTGGAAAGTATATAGACACAGTGCTCAGGTATGGAGGACTAGGGCTCCCCACAGGGTAGAAAAAAATGTTCATAAGATCAACTATGTAAATAGTAAAATACACATTTTAAAATTTGTTCTATGATGGTATAAAAATGCAAAATTTTCAAGAGATAGAAATTTAAATGAAGAAGAAACTGTGAGCACTTTGATTTAAAAGTGATAATGACATTTCAACTGCGCCATCTCATGGATACAACTATCATTTCTGCATCCAAGAAATGTGTGACCCTCCCAAATATTTTTGTCTTGTTGTGCCAAAAGGAAAGTATGTTACTTCATGGAAAATCAATGTACTATTACCTAGGAGGCCACTCTGCATTTTTATTACTTGAAAAAAAAAAAAAAGTCTTATGCTATTGTCCTGCCCAAACAGATCCCAAGTGTTAGGACATTCTTGGGCCAATCCCAGCATGGATCTGGCTGTCCCTGGGACGACAGTCCTTGTCTTCCCCACTCTAGGTAAGGGAGAACCAGCCAAATACCTGAAAACATATGTCCCGTTCATCCTGAAGGTGCTTGTTCCTTTCCCTGTGGATGACAAAGAGAAGTCTATTCAATCATGGGGTCTGCAGTGGACAGATCCAATAGCAGCCGATTTGCTAGTCAGATGGGTACAGGGAAAGGCTTGGTGGAAAATGCCCAGGGAGTGTGTGAACTCTCTTCCCTTAGGGATGAGACTAAGGGCAGAGGATCATTTGTATGTAAATTAACTCAGAGGCTGGGGAAGAATGAAGCACCCCCTGACACCCACAGGTTTCAGGATCATTCACAACCTCTTCAGTCACTGGGAGTGGGGTGGGGTGGTGCCTACTCTGTGACCCGGTCATTCATTCCCACTGTATCCTCTCAAATGTCTCCTGAGCACCTGCTACATTCCAGGCACTGTTCTAGTGCTATAGCTGTCAAGGTCACACTGAATAGAACAAATACTTCCTACCTCAAAGAACTCATATTTTAGTGTGTGTGTGTGTGTTAGATAATTACATTGAGGAAATAAAGCAAAAAGTAGAATAAGGAGGGCCCAAAGGTCCAGTGGCATTTCACCCAGATTGGTTGGAAGGCTTCACTGACCAGGCAGCATCTAAGCAGACTTGGACAGGGGGAAATTGCAGGTCTCAGGGAGAGTATTTCAGGCAGAGGAGACAGCAAGGGCAAAGCCTTGGTTGGGACATGCCTGGTATGTGTGAGCCTTGGTTGGGACATGCCTGGTATGTGTGAGAAGTACAGAAAGGAAACAGAAGAGTGCTCAAAGGGAGAGCAGTCAGGAGATGAGATCAGAGAAAAAATCAGGGTGAGTGGGAACCTGTCTCTTCACAGCCTTGTGGGCCACCGTACAAACTTAGATTTTTATTCCAAATGAGATATGTAGGTGGGGATGGGTGGGTAGGAGATGGAGGCATGTCGAGACCTGACTCCAGTTTTCAAAGTATCCCTCTAGATGTGGTGCTCAGAATAGATTGCTGGGGACGAGGGTAGGCTCTGAGACTCACCCAATCGTTTTAGCAACATGGAGGTCATTGGTGACATGGACAGAAACTGTTTTCATGGAACAATGGTAGAAAAAGCCTGACTGCAGGGTTGAGAATGTGAAGAAAAGGAGTGGAGACAGGGAGTGTGAACAATTGTTTTGAATAGTTTTTGTTGTAAAGGGACCAAAGAAATATCAAGTAGGTGGATGGGGCAGTGAGGACCAGACATATTAAACGAGGAATATTAGAATGAATTTGTAGGTCTCTGCAAAGGAGACGAAACTGACAGTGGAGAAGAGAGGACAAGTGCTAGAAAAGTCCCCGAGCAGGCAAAAGGGCATGGGATCTCCTTCCAGAACGATAGCTGGGGACAGTGGGGATGAGGAGCCTGCGGAGGTCATGGACATACCAGAGACATGGACACAGAGAAGCACAGGAGGAGGAGCCTGGGTAGGACCTCAGGTTGTCTCTGTGACACTGGAGCCAAGCGTGAGGATGGAAACGGAGGAGGTTTGAAGAAGGAGCAGACTACAGAAGTGAGTGCTTCAGACATGGACTTGAGAAAACTAGGTTTCAAATTGGTTGCAGCAACCGCCCAAGGTCACACAAGCTAATGAAGGGCAGTGCTGGGTCTTGAACCAGATCCAGCTCCAGAGTGCACATTCCTTACTGAGTGTCCCAAAATTGATTCTGTTTACCCCCCCTTTGTGGTAGGATGACAACCCTCCTCACCCAGTCACATTCACCATTGTCCTGATCCCACCACCGTCCCCCTCATGCCTCTTCCACCTTCTCACCACCTTCCCCACTCCAACCCAGTACCAGTGCTCCCTTGATCTGCCACAGGGCCTTCCCTCTGCCTCTCAGCTTTCAGCAGCTGGCAGGGCTCAGGCTTGGTAATCCCGCAATCTATGGTACAGAAGGGCCTAAGGCATGTGATTCTGCACAGATGCTGGTATCCATTAAGAAGACCTGTACGATTTATAGAGAGCTGCCTTGCTATTCTCCCTTGCTCATTCTCTTTGGATCTGCCTTTTAATTTTATTTTCTAAACACAATAGAAAAAAAGAAGACAAAGACTCAAAAACTTGTCCTTGTACATCTTGTTCTCTTCCTTTGACTAAGGCCTTCCAAAGTATCAAGACCTTCTCTCAAGTGGATCCGAGCTGGGCTGGAGACGCACTCCCTTGCATCTTCCCCCTCTGGGGTCCCGCCTGAATCACAGCTGAGTTCAGTCAATGTGAAATGCCTTCTGGCTACAGTACTTTTCAATTTGGTAGCATCCTGGATGCCAGAAGAGTGACCTTGTCTTGCTCTCACAAAGACAAAACCAAAACCAAAACCAAAACACATAATATGGCTGGGAAGTGATTCAAACCCACGTGCCTTTTAAAAACCAGATCTCGAAGTCCTTCTGTTTCATTCCTATTCCCTAAGAGGTGGGCAGCAGGCAACCAGCACAGTCACCTAGACACCTCATGGGCAGAACTGAAACTCCATCTTTCCCCACGCAGGTTTGTTTGGGGAGCCCATTCTAGACCAGTGAACTTTGAGTTTGTTGCAGTGAGTTTCAGAAGGCTAAAGAAACTCCATTCTTGGTGCTCTGTTTGTGACTCCACTACTCATTCAACAAACATGAAGAGAATATGGCCAAGCAAAAGGAATGAGCCAGATATGGATCTCAATTCAGGCTCCATCAGTGAGTAGCTGTGTCACGGGTGGTAAATTACTTCATTTCTCTAACATCTCCTTCCTCATCAGTTCATTCCTGAATTAACAACGGCCCTTCTTAACAGTTTGTTGAACATGAAAGAGATAACTTATCTGAATAGGTTATATATGCAGTAACTCGACTTTCACTTCTCTTGAGTGAGTACCAGACACAGTACTGTGAGAGACGTAAGTACTAACGAGGCAGAGCTTATGCAGGAGGAGGAGCAGAGGGAGGTGGGTAATCAGCGCTCTGAACACTACCTTAGGACCAAGGGAATACGGCCCTTCCAGCACTCACATGTAGGCAGAGAAGACACTCTCAGACCAGCCCTTCCAACCCTAGGCTTCCGGAAAGTGGCCTCAGAACACTTCCAGAGCCCACGCACCTTAGGAAGTCCAGCTGCTTGAGGAGCCCAGCCTTCTCCCGCTGCATGCTCTCTGTCACGCGGTACACCTCCCTGAGGAGGACGTAAACACAGCCAGGTGAGCGTGGTGAGGCACCGGGTGCTGATGCCTGGGACCCTTATGCTTGAAGCCAGCAGGAGAGGCTCACAGAGGACAGAAGGAAATGGAGGAATGTGGCCTTCCTCCGGCACCCACCTGCATGTAGGTGCTTAGAGCCACTATTTCAGTCATCACAGATGCCCTGTGTGGGAGGTGAAATTGTCCCTGTGTTACAGAGCCTGGAGTCAAAGAAGCTCCACGGCACCTCCCAGGTCACACAGGCAATTTGTGACTGAACCTCCGTCCTCGCCTACACCTCCAAAGCCAGTGCATCCCACAGCTACTTCAGCATGCCGCCTGGGGTATCGCTGGATGATAACTGTACCATTTTCCCAGGCTCCAAACCACCCTGCCCTGCCCAGACTTCAGGGAATTAGAATCAATATTCTTCTCCAGCTGGATCCTGGAAGATGAGAACAGAACTTGAATTACTTCTTCCCAACACCCCCACCCAGATGCTTGTTCAGTTTGTTTTCAGGAGCTTTGGAAGAAGTCATTTCCCCTCTCCCACCTTCCCCCCAAAGTCTCCAGTCTTTTTCCAGATTGGAATTCCCACCGTTGAACATTCATTTCTTTGATTTAGGATTTCACCTCTCTGCCTCTAATGCAATGATGGAATGAATGAATGAATCAGTCATTTCTAATAGTTTATATCAGGCTGTGAAGGTATCAATTGCATCATGAACTTGAGGAAGAGAAGAGAGACGCAGAGGGCTATGGCCCAGGGTGACTGAGGGCAACTCAGATGCGGGGGCAGGGGCTGTGCCCGACTTGTTTATAACTGTGTCCTCAACACAGTGCCTACTACAGTCAGCAAACAGTGGCAGGAAGAAAGAAAAGAGAGAGGGAGTAAAGGAGCCGAGGAGGAAGGAAGAAGGGAGAAAGGGATGTGGGGAGGAGGGAAGCAGGAAGGGAAGCAGAGAGGAAGGGAGGAAGAAAGGCAAGCAGGCGGGTGTGAGTTGGGATTGTCTTCAGCACCACTCAGAGAAGGAATTAAAGAAAAAAAAAATAAAGCAGAATTAGGTGAGCTAGGAAACTTGCTTAACTTCACAATTCTGTCTTAGTCTTTTCCTCTGTGCTCTATACCATGCTTTAGAAATTTCAAAATCGCCCTCCAATCTTACTGTAAAGGGTCCCTAGTTCCACGTTTCTAAACCACAGCAAAGCTTTTAGTGTAGGGAGCACCTTGCACCCTGATCACTCTGTCTCTTTCTGTGGGCTGTCCTGGCTGTGCATACACCGGGCTGGGCAAGGGCAGCCACCCCTCTGCCACTCCAGTGACACCATCACCTAGCTGGTGTAAACAGAACCAGTATGCCGGGTCCATGGGACTCTCCTGGCAGGATCCTAACAACCTGATTCCTTAAATGCTATCTGTGTTTCTTCCCCCCCTTCATAGAATAATTATAAAGTCAATTTATGGCAATAACAGGCTGAATCAAATTCCAAGTTCACCTCAGACAATCCTAATTAAGCAACAAAAGTTCTCTGGCTCCTGCAGAGCTGTAAATTCCTAACATTTTATTACCAATTATATTTAATTTCAACTTGAGGAAAACAATGTATTTCCCATTATCCAAACTGGGTCCCCAAGCCCCTGTCTAGGACTCTGATAAGTGCTGGGTGAGCACCCTGCTGGGAGCTGGAGGTCCCTTGCACTGTGCTTTAGGCTGCTCCAAACTCCTGTTTCTCTCTGGGAGTGGTGGGAGTATACAGCTTCGCTCTGCTGAGGAGAATCATTCGCTGGGGACTACAGGCCAGGTTTCACACAGTGTTTGACCAAGCAGCCAGCCCCTGCCTTCTGGGTCTTCTCCACTTCCCTTGCCTGCACAGCACCAGCTGACCACTGGCACTACACAAATAAATACACATATACTGGGTTTTACATGGTGTATCTGTGATACACTGATACATATCACAGATACATGGAAGAAATACATGTGATCTATCTATTTGTCCAAGATATATGTCTACGTGGATATTTGTGCATACGTATATACACACCTATATGTATAGGTATCATATATATATATATGTGTGTCAATACATATATTTGTGTCAACAAAAAGAAAGGCATTTCTGAAAAAAACAAATGACTCTTGGGTATTTGAGTAAATGACCTCCAAATTCCTTCTAACCTAGAGGTTCTAAAAGGCTATACATTAAAAAAAAAGTCTATAAATGAGTCATATATAAACTGAAAGGTAAAAACCTGATGGGTTTTTGGAGTGGTAACTGGTGAGAGTTTCACGGTTACCTTTAGGAACAGCTATTGGCTTTGACTTCAGGAGAGGGATGAGCTATGGAGCACTTTGTAGAACATGCTGTCAGGTGATAAATTCAAGGTAAATGCAGGACTGTATGCTTAGTATGCTAGTGTTTTGTCAAGGAAAATAGTGTGTGTGCTTATGTGTCTGTGCATGTGTGTGTGTGTGTGCTTGGGAGTGTGTGTGTGCGCGCACACCCAAGCACATGCATACTTTGTAAAGATCCACAAGAAACTGTGACTGGTGGCTTCTGGGCAATGAGACTGGGCAAATGCTGGGGAGACAGACTGCTTTTTGAGGGTATGTCCTTTTGTTCCTTTTGAATTTTGTGCCTTGTCATAACTACCTACTCAAAATAAGAGTTAATTAAAAAATAAATAGAGAGGTATGGTTTCTCAGCTGACTTTTATCTTTATATTAACTCTTGATTGATAGTTCCTTCTTTATCCCATTTTAAAATCTAGTTCTCCTACCTTGTGCATCTTCAGAGAACAGAAAAATTAATTTTGGCTGTTTGGAATTTTTGCTGATAAATGACTGAGTCTGTTTATCTCCTAGATCCACCGTCCCCCCTCCCCACTGCTCCGCAGCAGAGGGTGCAGGGCCCAATCAGGGAAGCACAGGAGCACTGGGACAACCAGGCTGTGCTCCTGTTTTCTGGCACTAACTAGCCGTGTGGTTTTGGGCTATTCCCCACACCTCTCAGAGCTTCAATTTCTTATGTATTAAATGAGGGAGGTGGCTCAGAGCATTGAGGTGCTCTCAGTCTGTGAAGCTGAGCTGTTACTGCGTTTCTCTCCTGGCCTCTCTGGACAGGACACACTGTCCTGGGCTTTGACTCCGTGCTATCCTGCTCCACGAGATACTGTAAGCTTCTTGAAAACAAGTCATGAAGGCTCTGAGCTCATATTTCTCTCTTCCTCCCAACCCTCCTGCCCTCCCTCTTTTTCAATTCCCAGCCCCCAGAGATTGTGTCTCTGGCTTGGTTAATTAAGATAAGACTTCAGAAAGCTTTGAATCCTCATGCTGCGATGTGCTACTCCAGCACTGGGTGTTTATTTCCGTTTGCTGTTCTAATGCTTGTGCTTTCAGATGTTTATTGCTTTTAGAACTTGACTGAATTTTAAGAGCCTGAATCTTTAATTCTGTTTGTAAAGTTAAGTGCCTATACCTTGTTGACCGGTTCTCAATGAAGAGGAACTGATTTTGCTTGTTTGCAATGAAATACACTGTCTTTCCACAACTGGTCATCCAGGAATTAGAATGAAGGGAATTTGTTTTGTTTTGCATCAGTTTTTTGGAAGACTTTTTTTTTTTTTTTAACGTGGAAAGATCTTAGTAGGGTAAAATCCCCAATCCAATCACATGTTCTCCCTTTCTTACCAGGCAATGTGTCCCAAGTGGTACAGGATTCCTTACATGAGCCAAACTGGCAGACTAAGCTTACTTAGATGGAAAGACCAAAGTCTCGCTGGTGATCAGACAGAGTTAGGGCTTTCTTTTACTTTTGAACAAGGGAAGTTAACATCTGTCAAACATCAAGCACTGGTAAGTAACACTGCTCCTTCCATGTGCAGCACTACTTGGTACCTTTCAGGATCAGACAATTACTTTTTGCAGAATGAATGAATGAATGGAGAGAACATGAATCAATGAGTACGTGAATGGTGGCCAGTCCCAATCTTGTGAAAATATTTTCTGGCTGCCTCATGATTCTTTGGAGGGAGTCAGCAAAATGTGTCTAGGACTTAGCATCTTGGGACAGTTACTTAAACCTCTGAACCTCAGTTTCCTCATCTATAAATTAGAGTTGATAATAACAGTATCTGCCTTATCAGGATTCTTTAAAGGTCAAAGGAGACAATGTTGAATTATCTACATACACGAGATATGTTGAATGCCCAACACAGTACCTAGCACAAAAAAAATTCCAATGAATGTTTGTCAAATGAACAAGTTAATAAATGTATGGATAAATGAGTGAACAAATGAACAAGTGATGCTCTTCTGCCATGAGCTTCAGGGTGCATTTGTTTTCAAACCTAAGACTCCCAAGACAAGATAAATGGCTGATTCCTCAGTGACTCCTCCAGCTCAAGGTACAGACCCAGTCTAGAGTCTTCATCAGGTGTGCCTCTACCTAGCAAGCTGAACCCAAGGGCTGGACATGAAAAGCCGTTCACTGGCAAGTCAGACCCTATGGGATGTGGGGTTTCCCTAACTGGGCCCACACAGCCTAATCCGAGTAACGCTTGTGAAAATAATGGGCAGAGCTGCAAAGAAGATTCCAGAGCACTGCCCCATGCCCTGTCAGATTGCATGCTGACCTCTGAAGCCTTCCTGTTTCCCTCCAGTCCACCTAGGCTTCCTATGACAGTCACCGAGCGTCTGTCTGCTCAAACCCATCTATCTGCTCACAGACTGCCTCATATTTGTTAGTGGAATAACATGTCTCTCTAATCACATAATAAATTTTCCATGAACAGGGTGGCAGATTTCTTGCCAATCCTAAGCAATGCTTGGCAGAGTACTAACGAATCTGTTCAATAGTGCTAGAAGGTGTCTCAGGGAGCAGTGAGCCCAAATCCCCCACTTTACAGGATCTCCGAGAGAGAAGGGAACAGCTCACAATGGAGAAGGGGGCTGGAGGATAACACAGGGGTGGACAAAGGCTGGACTCACATCTCCTTCTCCTGGTGGAGTTTGCAGGCCTCCTTCTGGAGGCCCTCCAGCTGCTGCTGAGCATCCTGGAGCTCCCGGGAGGTCCGCTCCAGCTCCCGGGCCAGTTCCTGGTTAGTGAGCTTCAGCTTGGTATTCTCAGCCTTGGTTTCATGCTTGTCACTATGCAGGGCTGTGCACTGACCTTCCAGCTGAGAAGAAATGGGGAGCAGAGGGAATGAGGACCAACCACCACCATCATGCTGGCCCTGGCCTCTGTACAGGGCAGGAACTGTCATTGCTGCCTCTTACCACCCTCAAGCCAAAACCAGCATTTTCCTGCTCCTTAATTTGTACATATATACTTTTGTAGCACATCTCATCTCTACTGTTTCCACGCAGGACCACTGAACAGTCTAGAAAGAGCCACCCTCTGCAAAAAGATCACCCAGCAAAGGAAATTCCACAATTCATCTGTGTCTCCCATCCCAAAGTCAGGACAGTCTTGAGACCTAACCTCATTGTCCTTTAAGCCAATTTCTTTTCCTTGGTCGTTGATGGAGATGGGGAACAGCTAAGTGGTTTTTTCATAAAACCACCCTTCCCAATTTTGCATGCTGATGATAAGTCTATTTATTCTCTTTTATCCTATAACTAAGTCAGTCCAATTTTTTTTTAATCTAGAGAAGCATTTTAGGGTTGCCAGAAGCCATGGAAATTCTTAGGGAATACTAAAACAGGTCAAACAGAACATGGACCTTTTCTATGTCCCTAAAGCAACCAAAATCCCTGCATTTTTATAACTTGAGTTTTTCTTGGCTGGCGATTATGCTCTGCAGAGCTTTCGCCCTCCAAGTACATATATCATAATAAATTTGGTTTAATGAATGTGGCCAGAAAGGGGAGGAAAAAGCAACAACAAGGGATTGCATGTGACTCTCAAGAGGTCCCTGTATAATCAGCAGGCATGCAGTAATTCAATCGAGTGGCAGTCATTCATTGAGGGATAAATCTAATTGGCAAGAACTTAATGCAGAATAGTGAGGAGGAGAGAGAGTAGAAGTTAGAGTGACTGGGGATGAGGGGAATGGAAAGGTAACTGGCAGTTCTTGGTGTGGACATCACCCTGCTACAGAAGAAAGGAGACCCCAATCCAAAGCTTGGCTAGTGGCATCAGAGGAACAGTCTCTACTCTCAGCAGGGGTGTCGGCAAGCACATTTTGACGTGTTCCTAAAAATAGCTCTCTCTATTCAAATGGAAGCAATGTGTCTGAGTCTGTCCAGGGCTCAGGCAAAAGAAACTAGGAGGCCAGTGGCATCTTGGCCTCTGTCCTCCATGAGCCTTGCTAGGAAGAGGAGGCTGCTGATAGGAGGTTTGCCTGGATGATCAATCTTTTGGGCATTCCCAGCCACAGAGGCATGGGCCTGCAGAGCTCACCACCCAACCTGCCTCCTAGAGGCTTAGGGACATTAGAGAGTAGTGTCTGGTGTGCATACTCTTCCTGCAAGGTTATGGGGACGGTCACCAAAGAGGGCAACAAATTTCATCCAGGTCTTACGCAGACAGTGGAGGGAGAGATTGATCTTTGAAGGGGCTTTTCCAGCTGGAGACTTCCATGGTCATCCTGGAAGGAATAAACCTGTCTGCAGTCTCCCCCAAAATATCAGTGGTTGACAATGTCCTTTGAACCTCAGCATTTCCCTCCTTTCTTATACAGGAGGCTGGAAACAAATTAAGTTTTGGCTTTCTGGTTGCTCTTGGGTATAATTGTATGAAAATAATTGCAGACACCTTGTAGGGAAATGCTTGACAACTTTTCCAAGTTTAACACCTGGCATTGGAGAAGTAAAGGCTTTATCTGAGGATCACTTGTGATTTTCAGTGCTATCCTTTGTACACCTAAGTGGTTCCTCTCAGATGAAAAAAAAAATCTTTAAGTGAATGGCAGGGAAAGTGGGCAAGAGCCAGAGAAGAGAACGGGGCGAAGAGCCAGGTACTCTGAGGACATTGCCAACAACATACCCTTTTCTGCTTCTGGGTGAGCTGTTCCAGCTCCTGCTCCTTAGATAACAGTTTCTGTTCCAGCTCCTGACTGCGGGCCTGAAACCTCTCCGTATCCTGCCAAGTGGGAAAGAGGGACACATGGGACCCAAACGTACCACACATGCGGATTATAGATTTCTCCCCACCTTGAGCCTACTCAACAGCAGGGACATCCTTTTGGACCTCAGGGCTCTTCCTATAACATTCCAGTCTCTGGTGACCTACCTGTCCGGTTAGGGAGGATTAAATGAGTCAGAGATAGTGCAGATACTCAGTGAGGCACAATGTGACCCCCACCAAGTGTGACCATGTCTGATGGCCATATGCTACCACCCTATACCTCACCAAAAACAGAGGCAGGGTCAGTGGTGGAGTGTTGAGCAGGGAGAACAGAGGTCTGAGTTCCAATCTCAGGCCTCAGTTGCTTCTTGCTCTTGAGGGTCTACATGCTCGGTATTTTCTCATGGTGCCCAAGGTTTCATAGGCCCTGGTCCTTACCATGCCTCTGCCCCTATGCTTTACACCCCTTTCCTCCTCCCCTGGACTGGCTTCTTTATGCAGATGTGCTGAGCCCACAGATGCAGGTGTGAAGGGACCCAGCTGTGGGATGAAGAGGAAAGTGTGTGGGCTGTTGGATGCCTGATACTCTCAGCAGAGCTGGGTCTGGTGTAAGGGCCCTGAACCGGGCAGCACAACACTTGTGTTCTAGACCCACATCACCCAGAACAGAAACAAAAATACCCATGCCACCTGCAGTACTCCACTTGCCTGGAGGCACACAGGAATATAGAATATGCAGGAGGAGAGGAAGAGAGGATCACCGCTGGAGATCCCCAGGCTTCTTTGTGATATGGAATGACTCCTTCCCAAGGACAGCTGAGGAGGGCTGCACTAGAGGGGTATCTTGGCTAGGTTTGGATGACAGTGTCAGCAGCACAGCAGTGGATCGCAGCTGCTCTCCAGTCAGAGGCCTTTAGACACCTCCATTCAAAGACTCAGGATGTTTCCACATCTTTGCAATTGTGAATTGTGCTGCTATAAACATTTGAGTGCAGGTATTCTTTTTAATAAAGAGTCTTATTTCCCTTCAGAAACAACTCAAATACCTATTAATAGATGAACAGATTAACAGAATGTGGTATATTTATACCACGGAGTACTACTCAACCATAAAAAGGTGACCTAATACATTTTATAACAACCTAAATGGAACTGGAGACCATTCTTCTAAGGAAGTATAACAAGAATAGAAAAACAAACACCATATGTACTTACTATTAAATTGGAACTGATTAACACTTACGTGCACATACAGAAATAACACTCAGAAAATTCAAATAGGTGGAAAGAGGGGGAAGAGGGGATGTTTAAATTCACACCTAATGGGCACCACACACACTGCCTGGCTGATGGACACACTTATAACTTTGACTCACATAGTACAAAAGCAATTTATGTAACTAAATTGTTTGTACCCCAGTAATATTCCAAAATAAAAATAAAAACCACTCCAAATGTGGAGTAAAAATGAATATCTACTACATAAAAATGATTATGTCCTGGTGTTGAAGTATCATATGTTTTAATGCATTCTAGCATCATGTTAAGCTTTCAATACTGTGATTTCCACATATTCACTCATGTTAAACTCTTTCCTATTTTGATTTTTTTTTTTTTTTTTTAAACCCACAAGTATTATCCTTCAAACTTAGCAGGCTATATCCCTGTAATCATTTAGACCCATGCACCTGTCTTTTCAGTATAATTTAGTTTACCTGTTTGCAATCCACTTTATAATACTTACCTGTTCGTGTTATATAAGTGTTTTGGATTTTATTCTTTTTCATTAGAATAAATCCATTGTATCTCAGACAGTTCCTACTCCCAGTGTTTGTTTCTGGAGAATCAACACCAGGAGTCTGCCTCATTCTGCTTCACTGTTGCTCACAGAGCCGTGACCAAGGCTGGGAATGGCAAGCAGCTCCAGAATTCCCATGTGAATGCTGCCGCCCCTACAAAGGCCTGTGGACTGTCTAACTCCTCCCCTGCCAGGACAGAGCATGGAAGGGGCTGGAGGGTGCAAGTGATGAGGTTCTTCCCTCACGCCCAAACTGTAAGTGTCAAGCCAGGATCCAAACCCTGGCCAGAGGGTTCAGCCTTTTCCATGATGTCATAAATTGTAATGCCACTATCCTCACTCCCTTGCCAGGGAAAATCTTGTGTATCCAAAGGCTTAACAGTGCTGCCAAAGACATCTTAGCAATTTCCCTGGTCACACAAAGGAAATCTGAGCACTGAGCTTTAGAGGAGAGAAAGGAGGAGAGAGCAGAAGGGCACAGGTGGGTCTGGTCACCTTCAGTGATGCTAATTTGTCCTTTAAGTTTTTCCTCTGATCTCTGTCCACTTCTACCCCCACGCCTTGGCTCACCTTTTGCTTCTGGAATCATGCATCTTTCTTTAGCTAAGACCTTTGACCTGTAGTCAGGGTCCAGGAAGAAGGAACAAAATCAGCCTTTCTTTGGCTGATGTCATGTGGGATAAAGGGGGTGGCTCTCCTATGGCAGGGGAGAAAGCTGCTGTTCTCAGAAACTGTTTTAGGGTCTGCTGGTGAGAAACGCTAGTTCTGTCTGCCATAGGCTCATTCAACTGTGAGGGTCGGATCAGCCTGGATGTTTTAAGGTTATACAATGGAACGGGGAGGGTAGGAAAAGCTGACAAGCCTCCAGAGGGCACTATTTGGAGAAAGCATCTGAATCCCTCTCTGAATGACATCTGTGGTGTGGGAAATCTGAAGCAGCATAAAACTAAAATTTGGTTCAAGGGAAGGAGCTGAGACTATAGTCTAAGCTTAGCACTGACAGGCAGGGGGCCCCCATCCAAGATCAAAGGCCTTTTGCTGAGAGCCCAAGTGGACAGTCCAAAAATGGTAATAGAGTTCCCTGTAGACTTTTTCTTTCTTTTTATGAACATATTCCACAAAGGATCCTGCTTAGCTTGGCAGTAAAAAGGGTTTCACCAGTCCTGATCTCCCAAGACAGATAGCAGGCCTTGGTAAGGGGCTGAGGAAGGGGCAGACTAGGAATCAGGGATGGGTGTTTTATGTTTCCCCCATGTATCTGAGGAGGGTGGAATTGTTTTTTTTTTTTTGACTATTAAATTTTCTACATTTCCAGGAGGGAAGGATGGGCAGCACAGGCTCTACCAATTGTCTCCTTAGGGGAGCTGCTGGGTATGGGGTGAACTGGGCTGGAGCTTTTGGGTGAGGCTGCTGACCAGCCAGTGTCAGGGCCCCCTTACCAGGGAAAGCATGAACCTTCATCCTATCATTCCCTTATTCCCTTATTCATTCATTCACTGACTCAACAATACTTGTGGAGCATCTTTTATGTTCCAGGCATGGTCAAAGCACTAAGGATACCTTACTAATTAAAAGATAAAGATTCTTGCTCTTGTGGAGTGTATGTGCTAGTACGAGGAGACAGACAAGCATCAATGAATGTTACGTGCTATGTGTGAAGGTGACAAATGCCAGTAAACAATAAAGCAGAGACTCGATGGTGCCAGGGGTGTGGGCACTGTAATCCCTCCTTAAATTGGGGGAGGTAGTGAGAGCAGACAGGCCAACCCAGCCCTCCGAGCTAGGCCTGGGGAGTGCACACACTTACTTTCAGGAGAAACCGCTCCTTCTCGCTTTTGATCTGTTGTTCCATCTCTTCATATAGATGCTGGATTTCTTCGTCATAAGCAGCAATTTTCCTACAGAGGTGGCAAAACAGAGTCTGTTGGGGTCTGCCTTGAGGCTCCCCTGCTCCACGCAGCTGCTCCTGGAGCTCAGGCACGAGCATCCCCTCTGGAGCTGTGGGTGGAGAGATGCCCATTGAATCAGCTCATCCACCCCTTCAGGATCAGGCCACAGAGGCCCAGCTAGACCTGCCTGGCTGCTGGGAGGTTTCTTGTGTCCTCTCCTCCCATCCTCCAACCATCACTCCCCAATGGTCCATATGCTCTGGTGGAAGCTTCCCTGGGCCCATCATCCTTTTCTCTGCTTTATTTCCACACCCCACGCTCCAACTGACGCAGTCCCTACTCCCTGGACCATCATGCAAAGGTTCCTTCCCTGTCTGTCTCTTGTTTTATCTTGTCCCTCTTGGATGCTCTTGCTCTGCTTGCCTCCATAAGCACTGCCTGCTGCTGCTGTCAGAAGACTTTCCCAGACACCATGTGCTGGAGTTTGAGTGATCTGTTTTCCTTTTGTTTTTCATTATTTTTTATTTTTAAATTTTTTTCTTTCGGGTGCCAAATCCAAAGAAAGATCTGTGTTTCTTTTAAGATTCTCAAGAGATTCCATGACAATGACAACAGCTACGGCACCTGTCTAAGTGCCTGTGCCATCCCAGGCATGGGGCCATAGGCAGAGTGTGAGAAGGGCAAGGCTGGTTAGGGGATGGCAAGGACAAGGTGTTCTCCTCCTCACTCTCCCTTTCAGCATCCTCTTCCCACACTGCAGAGCCCCACAGGACAGGAAGTGCCTACCCAGGCACTCTCTTCTGTACAAAGATTAAGCTATGGGCACCAGGTTTGTAGGTTATCCTCAGGGATGACCCTATTCTGTTCCTCCCTCCCTCTCTGTACTAAATCTCCCTTCCATTGCTCCTGCAAATTCAAAGAGAAGGCTCTAGTGTTAGCATTTGAACTGAAACTGGAAGGTATCATGCCTAAGGATGAACATTTCCAGGTAATTGTATTTTTAAACCATTTCTCTGACCCTCTCTCTGCCCCTTGCCCCTGTCCTCTCCCCCTCCCTGTTAAGGAACTCCAAGCCTCTATGAGCAGGTAGATGTGGCTCTAAAGCCTGTATTAAACACGCAACATCCACACCCTTCCCCCAGTTTTGGCCCCCGCCATTCTTAACTCAAATGATAGCAAACTCACCCTGCCTTTTATTCAAAAGATTTCAATAATTGACCTAACAGCCATGGTTCTCAGGTCTCAGAAATATTGAGGAGATTTCTGAACAAAACATAAAGAATGAGAATATATTTACTTTCCTGAGCCCTCTCCTACCTCCCATGTCCACTGAGGATTCCAGTCCAGGGCCAGGCTTTTCCTGCTATTGGAGGATTGGCTGCAGCCCAAGCGATGTTGCTTCCTCACTTGCTACCTACTGGGGGAGCATTTTCACCACGTGCACAGGAGAAACGTCTCCAAACAAGGAGACATTTTCTCCAAACAAGGAGACATTTTGATTAGTGTCTTCCCTGTTTTACAGAAACCACAAATCCAACCACCCAGGCAAAGAAAATGGCAGGAGACTCCATGGTTATGGTCATTTGTAACAGAGCACCAGCCTCTGCATTCTCTTTCTTGGCTTTACTCCCAAGACCAGAAATTTGACTTTGAACAATTATAGAACAATGGGCCCAGGCTGTGCTCAGCAAAATGTAACTTCTGTGAGCTGTGGTCGTCTTTATGAATGTGTTCTCTGCCTCTGTTCTAACAGGTATCTTTTTGGCTAAGAGGAAGAAATCTCATCTTAAACGACAGCTGTTTGGGATTATTACTTTTGCTCTCAACTAACTCTTAACAATTAAGAGAAAATCTTGGAGGGAAAGTAAGGAAAAAATGCCCATGCTATTGTAGAAAGACACACCTCAGGGCCTAAAATAGGTACAGTTTGAAGGAACTTTTAGAAAGCAAGATGATTTTCTCTTGGTATCTGGAATTATCTTTCTGTGTTTGAAAAATTCAGATGCTAGATGGCAAGTGGTATTAAGAAAAACCTTAGACAGTGATTCCACATATATAAATACTCGAAATCTAATAAAGTAAGATGAGAGACACTTAAAAATTGATTTACTCTGTTAAAGCAATACCAATTACAGTCATTCATACAAACTGTTTACTGTTTATGCCCAATAACCATGCAGGGCATTAATTCTATAGTATTATTTAAATGTGTTATATTAACTTTGCTCTAAGCTTTAATTGATTAAATTAATACATTCTATGTCCTTCATGTGCACATGTCAGTTTGCTAGTTATGAATTAAGTTGTTTTACAAACCACTTATAACTGGAGGGAAGACAGATACAGCCTCTGAAAGGTGCCTATTCTAGTTCTCAACCACAAAGGCAAGATTGACTGCATGGAAGCCTTGGGTGGGCCCAACCAGACTTTGGAAATTCTGGCCTCCTGGGAGACTCCCTAGGCCTGAATGACATTCAGGGTCAGAACATACCAGTCCAAGGAACAGGGAGCATTAGGTGCTATTCACACCAATCACATTGCTAAACCTCATGGATCAGAAGGCCTGGCCTCTGATCCCAGAACCAGCTCATTTCCTCAGTGTGGTCTTGGGCAAGTGCTTTGACCTCCTCGTGCCCAGGGGTAGCACCTGCCTTATGCCCCTCACATTATTGTCATGATGAACAAGAAAGTAGATGTCAAAAAGTGTTCAGAAACCCAGAACCCTAAATACCTGTAAGGGATTATTTATTATTGTAATTATGATCACACGGTAATGCTCCCTGAGGTGAAGAGAGTTTGGGTTTCAAGGATAAAGGGCTCCTTGGGTTTGCAAAGGCCCAGAGGAAATCAGGAAGATGAAGATAAGATAGCTCAGTCTTTAGAATCTCCTGCTGGACCAATCCATTAGAGATGCAGGCTGTGTGTGAGTAGGATCTTCAGAGCTCCAGCCTGTGTCTGTAGGAGCCCCATGGTGGCTGGGTGGGCAGTGGTGACAAGAGATAGTCTAAAAAGATCTGCACATATGCCATGGCATGTTCTAGCAAGTCTTGCCATATTCTGCCATCAAAGGAAAGAGACAACTTATCATGTTTGCTTATCATATACATCTTGGTTGCTAAAATTTCTAAAACCACTCCTATTGCCTAATGACCACAATCTGACTTTGAAGTTTTCTCTCTGAGAATTTTCCCATCTATTCCAGTTCTCACTGACCTCTTCTCTGAACTCTGATGACAGGACATGCCTTCATCTGACCACTCTACATTCAACCTTAAACAGTCCTGCACGACTGTTTCAATTGGGTCCATGTTGTCTTAACTAGATTATGAACACTCAGCAGACATTTATGCTACCCACAGGGCCTATGCTGAAAATGTTAATGCTGAAAACCTATAAAAACTCAATTTACAACTTTGGGTACAAAACTTGGAGGCTCATGAACCATATTAAGGGAAAAGTAAATTCCATGGGAATTGAACAATTTCAGGATTATAAGTTTTGTCTGAGCCAGCCACCTATTTTTCCAAGGTTAAAATTCTAACCACGATAGCTGCATCAAGTATTTACCTAGACTAGGTTAGATCTTTGTCTCTCTAAGCCATTTTCTTCATATTTGGAATATTTTGGCTCACAGAAGTCTGCCTTTCTATGGCCTTACCCCTCTCCTGCAAAAAGTCCTCCATATGTACATATTTGACAACTGAACGAGACTTTCAGCAGCGGCCTTGGGTTCAGGTCAAGCTTCTCCACTTCCTCTAACTCTGTCTTATGTGGCAGAGACAGGGTCATGCTTTTGCTCAGACTAGTCCTGAACTCCTGAGCTCAAGCAATCTACCCGCCTCGGCCTCCCAAAGTGCTAGGATTACAGGCGTGAGCCACTGGGCCCTGCCTTTTTTTTTTTTTTTTTTTTGATAGGACCCTTGGCAATTCCCTTCATTCTTCTCTAGCTCTTGTCTTCCCTTCATTCTTGTCTAGCTCTTGTCTTCCTCAAGCCATGAAGCTTCAAACCAAATACCCAGGGTATGAGTCTGATTAGAGCAGATTAGAACTGACTATTGTCTCTCTTGTCCTGGATGCTGCATATCTAGTCATGTAGCTGAAAAATCACATTAACGTTTCCTGGCACCCCCATCATAGTTGATGAATACTAAAGCCATTTGTCAGCTAAAACCACTAAATCTTGTGTCTGTGATTGTTTTAAAGATGGTATTATGGAATCATCTCTCTCCCACTTGGCACTTCTTCCATTGGCTTTTTGGACACAGAACAAGACCTCAAATATAATTCTATTAGATTTCATGTTTCTAGTCATCCCAGGTACTCAGTGACCTTCAAGTTTTGTTGATATTTTAAATTTCAAATTAGAATGTAAGTTAACTAATTTGTAATGTTGGTTTTTAGGATTTAATTCATCTGAGAATATTTAGAAGATTGTTTTTAAAATATACAAACTATCGGTTTCTAGTTACTTGGGAGGCTGAGACTAGAGAATCACTTTAGCCCAAGAGTTTGAGGTTGCCGTGAGCTAAGACTCTACAGCACTCTACGAGGGCAGCAAAATTAGACTCTGTCTCAAACAAACAAATGAACAAACTTGGGCTTAGTAAGCTCAATAGTTCTTATAATAGTGTTGAGCTAATTCAAAATTTAAAAAATGTTGAACAGTCTTAATTACTTGTTATCTCCTCTGTTGTTTTTTCCCCAAGACTACTAGGTTTATATATATATATATATATTAAAAAAAAAGAATAAGGGAGTGTAGTGGTAATATATTTGGTCTTTGGAATTTATTAACCTTTCCTCTACAGACAAAAATATTATCAATTTTTATATAACTTCTATGAAAAGAATGCATATTCGATGTATAAGGCACAGAATTCTATATTCATCTCATGGATGGTTTCAAATACTTTATAGCCTGCATGGACTTTTGCCTGACTAATGTGTCGAATCTGAGATGTTTGTTAGTCTTCTAAACTCTTATTTTTATCAGAGTTTCTTTTCTTTCTAAAAGCTTCTGTCTTATGTAGCTTGCTGCTCTTTTCTTTGGTGTGTAGAGCTTTATATGTGTTATATCTTCTTTATGGATAAATTATTTTTATTACTACAGAATATTGCCTCTCATCTTCCTTTATTCATGCCATTGGTAAAAATGTTGAACAAAACAAGGACAGTAGCCTATAGTGGAGCTCTCTGAGCTATTAGTTAATTAATAACATGAGCACATGACTATTCAATCTATCTTACATTAGCCATTCTTAAAATAGTTCTCCTCTCCCCAACCCCAGACAATGTCTATTTAATTATTCCATTTTCTGTTCCCTGACCCTAGCCATTTTGAGCTCTATGAGGACGGGGAGACAGAGAAGAGGTAAATGAAAGAGAAGGGAGGGAAAGAGACATGAGTTCTCAGCGGGAGAAGAGGACAAATGCGTGGAGGAGCCAGAGTTAGCAACAGTTGTGAGCACTAATATCTATCCTCTTCTCTTTCTTCCGTCGAGATAGCTGGCGAGTTCCTTTAGCATGCTCCAGGGTAATCTAGGTCACATACCCCTTGCTGACACAGAGTTCGTTAGACCTGAGCTAGAAGGCCTGAGTTCAAATCCTGGTTCTGATATTTATAAGCTTCCTGGCCTTGGGGAATTCACATCACCTTAGTAAGCTAGAAGTTTTCTAAATCTGAAAAATCAGTTAGTAATACCTATTTTAGGGAAAACATTGTGAAGATTTAAAACGATAATGCATGTGGAAGTATGCAATGTGTTTCTGCCTCCTGTAGTGGATAGAATGCACTTAATACATTCTAAACAAGTAAGTTCCCTGATTCACTGGTGGTTGAGGATCCCATTTTGAGAGTCACTGCTTCAGACCAGGCCAAGGAGCAAGAGGAAACTGGAGGGGAGCCTGTAGCAGCTTGGAGTACAGCGGGAGGAAGTGTGTGCCGGAATTGTGAAGCTTTATGGGCAGAAGACACAGGATGGATGAAACCTGAAGCGGCTCGGTAGGGAAGAACTAAACGTGGGAACAGAGAGCCATACGCGACCAGTGACGTTCACAAGTGTCGATGAAGCCCTTCTTAAAGTGTCACTCTGGGCAAAATAATTTAGACTTCAGTTACATGCGTGCTCTCTGTATACCAGGAAGTTGGCATCTAAAGAACCAAGTCCATTGCTATAGCTCCAGGGAGGAAGGGACAGGCAGGAGAAGAAACCAGGAAATAGATCCCAAAGTACCTTCCAGGGCTCTGGCTGACAGTGACCCTGTAACCCTGCTGGAGGAAAGTGGAGGAGACTGCCTGCCCTGGGAAGTAGGAGGATGGTTGAGTTCCCAGGGGAAAAATTAAGAAAGGCTGAGTCCAGATGAGGAGAAGGAATAACAAGATGCCATAAGGGCAGTGATAGATCTGAATGAATTATCCCTGTTGAGAGCTAGGATGAAAAACCCAGGGAATTAAATGCCACCCAGGATGTCCAGCTCTGGCCTCCTCTCTAAGGATGACCATAGCATGTGGGATGTGTGTGTGTGTGTGTGTGCTGCTGGGATACCAGGGTACTGAAGATTGGAGGAGATGGGATAGGTGGGGAGGAAGTAGGGGTAGAGAAATCATGATTCTCATGTAAATACAAGGCCTAGGTTCTGAGAGGCTTTCCAGATAATTTTCAGGCTACTGGAAGGTGAGATGTAGTTAGCAGTAACTTACCCTGCTAGCCTCCCACAGAAACTGTGAAAATTAATTAACCTTCACGAAGAGCGCTGCACACCGAGAGTGAAGGCCTTTCACTGGATTAAAGCATTAATACTCAACACAACCGGAGCTCAGCTAATGGCACACCAGCCAACACCTTTCTGCTACAGCATACTGCTTGGTCGGAAATTTTTTTTCCCTGTTCCTGCTCTTCTTTGCCTTCACTTTTGAATAAAATCTGTTGGTATTTCAGAGGGTCTTCAGAGGGTCTTAGCATATCTAGGATATGCTGAAATTGTTCTAAGAAAATATTAAGTAGCTTCTTCCTTTCCTAAGTGAGAGTATAG
Source organism: Loris lydekkerianus (assembly GCA_963574355.1). NCBI lineage: Eukaryota > Metazoa > Chordata > Mammalia > Primates > Lorisidae > Loris > Loris lydekkerianus. The sequence goes on from CAUYPK010015190.1 coordinate 119,457, forward strand.
TCCTGATCTTAGAGAGGAAATGGCATTTCTGTACTTTTTACATATGCTTCAGAAGCTTGAACTCAAGGCAGAGTTTCAGAAATGGCCACTGGCTTTGGACACTTGTTGTTCTGACTTCATGTGTGTCTTAGTTGGTGGTCAGTGGTCTGATCAACGTGTCTCCTCCTGAAAAGCAAATGCAAAGCGAGGGAGATTCTCCCTTCCCCATCATAGACTAAGAGCTTTAAAAGCTCATGTAAAGCCCTTTGTTTTTGATGTTTTTAGTGTCAAGATTTAAAAAATTTTTTCCTTTATTAAATCATAACTGTGTTCATTGATGCATTTATGGGGTACAATGTATTGATTTGATATACAATGTGAAATGTTTACATCAAATTGATCAACACAACCATCACCTCACTTACTTATTTGTTGGGGTAAGACATTTATACTCTATTCTTACTAGTTTTGAAATATACCATTGCATTATGCACAGTAGGTGAGGTCCCTTCCTCTAAATAACCCCCTTCCTCTGCAAGTGAAGAAAATGAAAGTCCAAACAACAAAGTGACCAAATTGCCAAGGGTCAGAGTAGGGGCAAAGCCCAGGCTTTGACTCCAGTTCCCACAGTTCTATCCACAATACCACAAGGTCTTCCCAAGCGGTCCATGCTATCAAACTGACAACTCCGAGCCGCTGCACTTAAGATTGTCAACGTTCCATGTTCCATCTGGAACTGTCACTGGGAAACAAATATTAACTGGAGCAAGGAGGGGGCTGGCTGACTGCAGGGGGGACCTTGTACCCTCCACCCCAAAGCACTGATTACAGAGTGAAGACCTTGGACTGGAAAAGTCTCAAACAGTCTGCTATCTGCGGAAAAAGAAAATGGAAGTACATTCAGCCTCAGCCAGCTCTGTGCTGGGGATGAGAACAGCTAAGTAGGGATTCGGACTCCCCACTGCCCTCTGCCACCTCCTTCAGGCAGCTGCAATCCCCTGATAGCAAACAGCAGCTCTCACGAGGAAAATCCTGTCTAGCGTTTTCTTATTCTTCTGAAGTAAGTCTCTCTGTAGCTCTGTGCTTGTCTGTCTCCGTGGTCTCTGTTTCTCTCTCTCTCTTACGATCAGAGCTCTCTCTCTACTCCATAGAGTAGAGCTGAATGAAAGGAAAATACAAGAGTTTGTAGAAAATTCTGCAAAGGCTGTTAAATCACCAATTGGATTTTCAAGATGGATAGTTTCTCCCAAATTAGATTCTGCTGCCTAGTATAAACCAACTTTGCAGCTTTATCCCATCCTATAAAGCAAATCATTTTTCATTACTCAGGTTTACAAATCATGCCCATGGAGCTCACAGAGCACAAACAGTCCTCACCTTTCCATTTATTCTTGGTGTGATGTTAACAATGTGCTTCTGCCTCCAGTAATAATACCCATAAAATACATGCATTTTATTAAGCCATAGACTCATCTCGTAGAGCCCTCACTGAGAACTTCTTCATCCTAGGAACAGAACTAACATTACAGATTGCAATGGCACCCTGGGGTGTCCCTTTTGTGGGCTGATACATTCTGGAGGAACTGGGTAGAACAGCATTTCTTGAGCATGGTCTGCAGCCTGCCTGCATCAGAACCACCTGGGATGTGTGTTAAGATATACATTCCTGGGCCCCTCACTAAGATGCACCAATGTACCTGTAGTCCCAGCTACTCAGGAAGCTGAGGCAAGAGAATTACTTAAGCCCAAGAGCTGGAGGTTGCTGTGAGCTGTGACACCACAGCACTCTACCAAGGGCAACAAAGTGAGACTCCGTCTCTGAATACAAACAAAAAAAGAAACCAGTGGAACTTATTTGCTTCCTGATCTAGAGGAAAGGTCAAGGAATTGATGACATCTCTTCCCTGCAAAGGTTTCCCTGGCCCCTAAGCTGTCCTCCATGCAATGCCAATTCTTAGGCTTGTGTTGGGCTGTTAGTTATCATAGTTGGGGCTGTCTGTCAGGCTGAAAGACACATTCATTCCTGCTTTGGACACCCTGCCAGAGCCCAGGGAAATCACTCTAGATGGGAAGTGCCTAGATAATCGCTGCCTACATGGTGCAATGTAAGGGGGCCTCTGAGCTCCAAAAGAACAGTGAAAAGCCTGATTCAGATGGACAAGGTAAGACGTGCTGATGAGGAACCGATTCCAAGGAAGGCGTGGGGAGTGTGCTAAGCTTGTCAAGGCCCAGGGTGGTCTGCCAGTGATGCCAAACAGGCAGCCAGGGAGGCATTCCAAGGCTGCTGAGCTGCTCCCAGAGCACAGCCTATGCTGGGCCTTTGATCTAGAAAGTTCTTTCCTTCAAAGAGCTCAAAGCACTCCCCAGACACTGCCTTATTTATCCTTACACTTAGAGTAGCAAGCCTATACCACGTGGTCTGCAAGGATAAAGAGATCCTTAAACTTCACCTCTGATAATATCAAGGCTCAAACTCTCCACTTCAGTCAGACTAATCTCTAAGACTGACAAAGATACTTATTTAAAATAATAATTATTATTATGACATTGGTTGAAAACTTAAGTGCCAGCACTATTCTAAGTACTGACATGCATTATCACACTTAATCCTCGCAACTTTGTCAGATGGATACTACTATCATCCCTAACTTATAGGTGAGAAACTGAGGCTCGGGTTAAGTAACATGGTGCAAGTTGCACAGCTAGTGAGTGGCAGAATCAAGATCCAGACTCCACTCTGTCTGATTCCATGCTTAACAGCTAAAGGCTACCTAGAAGTATAACCCTCAACCTTTCCATTCTCTGACCTTTGAGAGCCTCTTCCCAGACCCAGAATGTTCTTAACAGTCCTCCAGCTAAGCCATGTTTTCTCCAGCAATACTTGGTCTCAATTTCTTCATAATGTACAGTCCTAAAGGTCCTTTTATTCAGACCTGTGTATACCCATTGGACATCAATGAGCTATTTCTAGAATTGATGTTGGGGAGGCATCCCCAAATGAAAAGGAGCTGGGATTCAGAGCAACGTGCACGTGGATGGTCTTTACAGCAAGGCTGTGTGCTTTCTCTGAGACCGGCTCAGCATAGTCTCTAAAATGCTGCCATTTGGGAGGCAGCCCTAAGCTTTTCTGGAAGCATCTGCATGGCAGGGCAAGGTGCTCTGTGGAATAATCATGTGGCCATGGAATTGCTGAGCATTCCTACAGAATATGAGCAAATCTCCAGGTGTGGACAAGAGTGCTTGGCAGAGGCACAAAGGAGGGGCCCTTGGTGTGGTGTGCTATCAAGTTGTCCCTGAACCCACCCTGTGCTTTGGCCTCACCTCCAAGTGAGGTTACATCACTCTAACTCCATGTGTCATGAAATGCAAGCTTATGGCTGTGCCTGTATGTTCATGGACTGTGAGCAGCTCAGTCCTAATAATCACACGCCAATTCCATGAAGAGACTAGGGTCTGTTGGGTTTACCCCAGTTTTGTGATATACCTTCCTGTGCTGGCTCAGGTTCGGGTCTGCAGCAGTTTCTTTCTGTGCTGCTGTTTAACTTGTCTGGTCCTGTCCCCTGAAGAGGCCTTGGAGGCAAAGAAGGCAGCAGAGGAGATATGAGGCTATGGTGAGAGGGAGTGGCCAGGAGGGGGAAATTCAGCAGGGCTCCGGAGGACAGAAACGATACCTCTATAAAGTGGGCCAATTGGAGTTGGGGGGAGACCCAGTATGCAAGGGCCTCACTTCCCAGAGGCAGGCACAGTGAGTTCCCTTGTGGTTACAGGCACCAGACTATCTTGCTCTGAGTCCTGGCTGTACTATTTACAAGCTGTGTCTTCTGGAGCCGCTGAATCTTTCAGGTCTCAATTCTCTCATCTGCAGAACATGCACAGTGATAAACAATCCCTACCTTAGAGGGCTGTGGTGAGAATTAAATGAGCTAGTGTGTTTAGAACAGTGCCTGGCATATGGTGAGTGCTCATCAAGGTGGGCAAGGGCTTAAAAACAGATGCATGGCCTGGTGGTGTCTCACACCTGCAATCCTGGCACTCTGTGAAGCCCAGGCAGGCAGGTCAGTTGAGCTCATGAGCAAGAGAGAGACCCCATCTACTCAGGAGGCTGAGGCAGGAGGATCACTTGAGCCCAGGAGTTGAGTTTGCTGTGAGCAGTAACACCCTGGCACTCAACCCCAGGGTGACTGAGTGAGACTTTGTCTTAGAAAAAAATAAAAATAAAAATAGATGCATCATGACAGCACAGGGCCCAGCCCCACCGTGGCAGACAGTGGTACGGCGCCATCACAGGAAGCTGTAGCATAAGATACAGAGAAAGTACACTTTTTGGTTCTGTTTTTTACACTGGTACAGACAGCGGCTGACACCAGGTACCCACTTTTTTAGGGCGCACTCCAATTCATTCTTCTCCTCATGAGCTTCTTGGAGCTGGAAGAAGATTCTAGTCAGGAAATCTTCAAAGTTGGACAATAGGTGAGGTTCGTCCTTCTTCAGCTTCAGCCAGAGCTGCCTGACATCGTTTTCGCTGCAAAAGAAGGCACGTCAGTGTGGGAGAGTGGAAATGAGGCTTAATGGGAAACACAGAGGTTCCTGGGTGGAAACCAACAGCCAGAAACAGCACCGCTGGGATGAGGATATGGATGACAGTAGCTAACAGGAAACAAGGGCTTTCAGCCAGCTAAGCACTTCATGCATGCCAGCTCAATTCATCCTCACAGCAACCCTCTCAGGCAGGTGCTGTGATTAGCCCCTTTACAGATGCGGAACCAGGCTAAGAGAGGTGCAGTGAACTAAGAGCATTCAGCAGTAAATGATGGAGTTGGGGGTCCAATTCAGGGCCGCCTCACTCCTGTGCTGGTCACCTCCCTCTGCTGCATCCGTTCCCCTGTGTCTTTCAAGATGGGCTAGTGGCGCTGAGCTGAGCGTGCACAGCAACGTGCTCAGGCGCATCTCAAAATGCCAGGAGGGAGAGAGGAGGCCGGGAGCCCAGGTCATGGGAGGACAAAAGCCACGGAGAGAAAGGAGAGAGCTTGTCGCCCCCAGGAAGGCTGGTCCTCACTGCTGAGAGGTGAAGACAAGCCTCTGATGGATGGCAGAAAGCAATTGTCACTGCAGGAAGGGAGGAGAATATGCATCACCCTACGAGGGCCCAGTGACACAGGGGATGACTGACAGGCAAAAGAAAGGGAAGGAGCAGGTCTGAAAGATGTGTGTGCACAGGGAAAGACAAGCGGAGTTGGAGACTCGGAGGCAGGCGGACAAAGACACAGAATGACATGCTCAGAAACATCCCCCCGACACAGGCACGCTGGGGCACATGTGTGCACAGCACAGTGGCAGAAACACGTGGGCTCACGCCAACCCCAGGGAAGGAAGGAAGAGCCACGCACCATGGACCCCATTCTCCCTTTGTGGAGAAACTGAAAAATCTACAGCCAGTGAACAAACTAAGTCAAACATTAAACTGAGAGAGAGCAAGGTTAATGATTTATTGCAAAGACAGAATGAAAATTAATTGCTCACAGCTAACAGGCTGTGAGAACGCTGTGGCAGGAAGTTTGAAAGTTATATAACAATAAATAAGTAGCGCTAAAGGGAAATCTTACAGGTCACTTTATTACAAATAAGCAGTTCAACTTTATTCTAGCAATGTGGAGGATAAATATAAATCTTACCCCCTCAAACAACCAGCCTTTTGATTATTTTAATATATAGTCACATATATTTTTTCTAACAGAGAAAAACCTCTGTTTTTTCATTTAATAGAGGTTTGTTCACTGTCTTCTCAAGTCTTGTGTTAAAAATTCAATTTCTTAATCTTTCTGATTTCTAGCTATTGATAATATAAATCCTTCCCCTCCTTCCATCCTTTCAATATATAGTAATCACATTTTGATTTTCAATTTTGTTAAACTCTGAAGATATATTTAATGTACATTTCACACTGAATTAGTTCAACTTAATTACAGACATATCTTATGACCTCTGTTCTATGACAATAAAGATATCTGTGTACCTACACTTCTCTAGAAACTGCAACATTTGCTTCCCTGTTTCAGCTACCTTGTATCCATTCCTTTTTGCTTTGTAATTATTTTCTATTTCAATACATTTAGGGGATATAAGTGTTTTTTGTTACATGGATGAACTGTATCATGCTGAAGTCAGAGCCTTCAGTGTATCTGATACTAGAATAGTACACGTTATACCCAATAGGCAGATTTTTATTCCTTGTTCTTCTCCCACTCTCCCCCCCTTCTTAGTTTTCAATGTCTATTACACCACTTCATGACCACATCTACCCCTCACTTAGCTCCAACTTATAATCAGGACATGTGATATTTGGTTCTCCATTCCTGAGAGAACTTAGCATAATGGTCTCCAATTCCACCCATGTTGCTGCAAAAATCATTACTTCATTCCTTTTTTATGAATAAGTAATACTCCATGGTGTGTGTGTGTGTGTGTGTGTGTGTGCGCGCACACCACATTTTCTTTATCCACTCATCAAGTGACAGGCACTTGGCGGCTGATTCCATATCTTTGTAACTGTGAGTTGTACTGTGTTAAACATTCGAGTGCAAGTGTCTTTTTTCTAAAATGACTTCTTTCCCTTTGGGTGGATATCTAGTCACGGGATTGCTGGATCAAATGGTAGGTCTACCTTTAATTCTTTGAGAAATCTCCATACTGTTTTCCATAGAGGTTGTACTAGTTCACGTTCCCACCAACAGGGCATAAACATTCCCTTTTCACTGTATCCACAACAGTTTTTTAAAGTTTCTTTCATTTTTTTCTAAATTTATTTTTATTTCAATAGATTTAGGGATGTACTCCGTTTTTACTGCTAAGTTTCAAAAACTCCGTACGCTGATTCCAAAATATGACAGTAAATAAAATGTTTATGCTATCTTGACTATACAAATAATATCCACTGGAGAAGCAGGACTTTTCCTGAAACTGCACGCATCTTTGCTTTACTTTCTTTCCTTATCCTGCCTCTCCAAATCCATTACCAGTTTCTCCTGGGCGAACTACCTTAAATAAATCACTTTAAAGCAACAAACAAACAAAAACATAAATCTGATTTGTCCTCCACTAAACTCTAAAATCGGGCAGGGCAGCTACGACCAGGAGCCCTCAAGATAAAGAATGAAATCCTCTGTGCTTGTGTAATAAGCACTCTATTTGAGGACTTTCCTCAGGAGTGGTATTTGATGGTGCTGTGTTAGCAATGTTCTTGGGGGTAAGGACATTACTCTCTGCACCCAGCAGAGAAGAGGCCAACTGAGAAATGGACCTACCTCTAATCAGCTATCAAGTCAGCTCTCCAGCCCTCTGTCTGTCCCTCTCCCCCTCTCTCTTTCTCTCCTTTTTTTTTTTTTTTTTTTTTTTTTTTGCTCCATTTCTTTCATCTTTCCTTTCTTCCACTCAATCCAAACATTAACCTACTCACTTGGTCCATCCATCCATCCACCCATTCCCCAGTCCACCCAACAAGTATTTATTATGATCTCTAATAAACCCACCACTGTACTGGATGGCAGGAGTGAATCTGGGAAACAAGAAAATGGGAGGTAATTCTCTGTTTCCCAGAATGAATTCTATTTCCCCACACAGAACATGGCCTGAGTGTCCACTTCATCATATAGATAGAATATGGATGTCACAAAAGGTTCCAGAGGCACCATGACGAATTCCCATCCCTGTGGCAGGTTGCCATTGAATGTGGTCTGAATGTCTGTGTTTCCCACCCCCACCACCAAATTCATAGGTTGAAACCAACCCCCCAAGGTGATGGTATCAGGAGGTGGGGGTCTTTGAGAAATGATTAGATCACAAAGGCAGAGTGCTCGTGAATGTTCTTAGCGCCCTTATAAAAGAGGCTGGAGGAAGCTCGTCCACCCTTTCTTCCACATGAGGACACAGTGAGAAGATTGTTTATGAATCAGGATAAGTGACCATACCAGACGCCAAATCCAAATCTGCTGGTACCTGATCTTAGACTTCCCAGCCTCAAGAACTATGATAATTAACCTTTTGTTATTTATAAGAAACCCCATCTATGGTAGTTTGTTACAGCAGCCCAAATGGACTGAGAGGCCCCCTCATGAAGTAAACACATTATAAAATCCAGTCCATCTTGCTAGCCTAGGTCTGTCCGTCCTGGTGGAGCTGGCAGAGGCCAACTGAGCTAAAGTCCCCAGTGAGACCAGCAGACGCTCTGGTCCTCCTCCAGTGCTCTTTGAAATACTTAGTTTTGGCCATTTCACCTCTCCCCAGATTTCTGGAGAAGAAAAAATTCTCTCAACTTTTTGATGAAATACAAGCCAAAGCCCACTAAGCTGCCAAGTCACCTAGCCAATCAGACCACCAAGAAGAGCAGGGAGTCCCGATGTCCAGTCTACCACTTCTAGACCACACTGAGGCAGCCCCTCATGGAAGGACAGGTTGGGAAGTTGGAAGTATAAGCTAGAAGGGATTCTGAAAGGTCTATCCAACTCGCTTCTGCTTCTAGAACAACACATAAACCATTTGGTGAGCAAAGTTTTTAAAGACCTCTGAAGTCCTCACAGCCTCCTCACAAACCATTTTGATGAGCAAAGTCTTTAAAAACCTCTGAAGTCCTCACAGCCTCAACACTCACGAATGTGTCCCTCATGCTGCAACATAATAAGCCCACTTCAGTGAGAACAGAAACCACTGGTCACACCATCTTCTGTGTATCAGTTTATAGACCACTCTTGAAACTTCCCCGAAGTCTTTCCTTCTCCAGGATATATGATTTTGGCCCATTTCTGTACAGGACTTTGACATAGATTCTCAGAGCAACATTTGGTGAACTCTGATTTGAGAGCCCTGCCAGGAAGGTGGCTGCACACCATCACTGCCGTGATCACTGTGTTTTGGGGTTCTGTCCTCGGAGAAGCTGGGTCAGGCACCTGATAACGAGCTTCCCACTCCTCTGTGCTCCATCCCTGCCCACCCTCTGCTGACCCTGCCTGCCCAGGTGCCTTCTACCGCCACTTCCATTGATACTGGTCAGCAGCTACACACCCAAACCAAGACCTAGAGACCCCAAATTGAAAAGGCCAAAGGCGATAGGAAAAGGGGTAGAAGGTATTATATGTTTTTCATGCCCACTGTTTGGTTTCTATGAGCTATAAGATCACTTATTTTATTTCTGCTTATTTATTTTGTTTTGTTTTGCTTTACCTTACTTTAAGTACCAGGGCTTAGATCCATGTGTTTCTTCATAACAGAGCACTTTTTGGAGGAAAAAAAAAAAAGTATTGTGATATTATATTTTGTTTGAAATTCCAGCCATCTAAAATTTCAGCTGAGCCACTGATTATCCAAGTGGTGGGCTGGTAGAAGCTGGTTAATTTCTCACTTTGTCCTCCTGGAGGGTTTGGTTTGTTCAGGGATACAGTGTGTGAAGGCTTCCACATGAGGGAACTTTGCCAGGAATGCACATGTGGCTGGGGGCAGCTGGGAGGCACTGCGGTCCTAGACACCCAGCTTTTACCAGGGTGAAAGGGCTCTCAGGGAGAGATCCCTGAAAGCCCCTGAGGGCCTGGTATAGACCCCTGATGTGTGAGCACCCCTGGAGTGTGTGTACGTGTTAGTGTGTGTGTCAAGCCTGAGCCAGGGACTGTGAGGGAAACCCAGCAGGAAGAGGAGTGGAGAGAATGGGAGAGGAGAATAGGAATGTTTCCCAAGAAAAAACTGTGAAGGCAGAGACAGAGGCCAACACAGAGACAGGGCACTCTAAAGGGCAGGCTGTGAGGAGCAGCGCTCCTGGCTGGCAGTGCCACTCTCTGGTGCTCCGTGTTTAATAGAAGCTAACTGTTCAATGGGCACTAAAAAGCCTCCTCCCAGGCTAGACTCCATCCTCCAAATCTCTGTCACCACTTACTCTTCCAAAACCTTTTGGGCTCCAAGTCTGTTCATTAGCATCTGGAACTGGGCTTCCCCATCTTCCTCTGTGCCTCCCATGGACTGATACACCTGCTCTTCTTGGCACAGGGCCACCTGCTCGCCTGCATCTTCTTGACCTGGGTTATTCTGGCTGAAGAAGAAGTGACCTGCAGGGTGTGAGGCACAGGGTCTGGATTAGATCATACTCACTTGGGAAGAGCTCAGCTTTCTCAGTTGCCTGGGATCATCTGAGAGTCCTCTGAGAGGAGAACAAGGGAAAATCCTAACAAACATCCATGGATACCACATTCTGGATGTCTTTTCTACTTCCACAAGCAACCTGCCAGAGAGAACCTGGGGAAGGCAGAAGGCAGAAGACACGGCAGGTACAGTGGCTCTGTTGTGGTCCTCAACCTGTGACAACCTGGCTTACAGCACATCTTTCTGTTGGTTTCCCCCCATGGCCCCTAGCCACCTGATTGCCAAGGCTCTGTGTTATCATCCTTGTTGGTCCCCACTAGCCACACTAGGCTTCACATTTACAAGTTCCTTAACAGTTTCCAGTGTTCTTTCTCCATGTTCAAACTCCTAGTATTAAAGCAATACATCTTATCCTCCCAAGTTAATTATAAGCTCTTGGAGGTCAGAGAAGGCATCAGATACTCCTAAGAAAATTATATGCTCCTTTTCATGAGGCAAATGTATAATAAAATTTGCCTGTTGATTTATCTGATCTGACAGTGTGTCTGGTTTCTTTATCCTGTTCCAGAATCTCAGTTCTCCGTCATCCTCATTACTTTGAGAATAACTGGTCTGTTAAAACCCTCTAGAAACTTCTATGATGGCCGGTATCCTGCAAACTGGAAGATGCAACCAGACCCAGGTTGGAGTGGCCACCCAGACATCCCATGATTTGTCCACGTCTATCAAGGCAGAAAAGGAGGGGCTGCAAATCTCATCACAGCTCCCTTTTTTGCCAAGCCTCTGCCAGATCTCTCATCTCTCCCCCTGGCCAGTTTCGGGTGGCAGGGGTCCTGGCAGTGACAGTATAGGCTGCAGTGCGAGAGCAGTGATGTAAGCAGGTGAATTGGCCAAAACAATCCAGAGCCTAGAGACCTCAAGCTCTCGATCTCTGAAAGGAGGGCAGGAAAGCTTGTACCACATGGTCCCCCAGATCCAGAGGGGGCAGGAATGCACGTTATACAGCTTTAAGGTAGACCCCTGACCCTGGGCCCCCAGTATCTATCCAAACTTACTAAATCCAGTAGTGAACTCCTCTGGGGTCAGAAAGCCGTTGCCATCAGCATCCAGGGCATCAAACACATCCTCCAGTTCTTCCAGGCTGAGCGGCAACTCCTTATGAAGCCTCTGAAACAACCCAGACTGCCCTAGTTAACAAAGCCACGCACAGGAGGCTGACCTGGGATTGCACAGACTCATGCCAAAAACTCTCTAGAGTCTGGCCCAGTCCTACAAAATCCAGGAGCAAGCTTCTGCATCCAGACTGCTTCACACCCCTTCTCCTCCTGTGCTTATGACAACAGCTGCCACTGACGGGGTGCCTACTGATGTGGTAGGCAGCTTGCTAAGTGATTTACAAAGAAATAAATATATAAGTACCTATCATTTGTATTTAATTCTTATTACAACCCTTTGATGTAGGCATTATTATTCCAATTTTACAGATGAAATTTGAGGTTAAATTAGGGGCCACCAAGTTGCATGGCTAGTAATGACACAGCCAGGAGTCAAATCCAGGTCTGATTCCAAAGCCAGCAGGATCAACATCTGTAAAAGACCAAAGCTTTATAGGAGCAAATATTTGCAGGCTAATAACCACACAGTGTGGGGTTGGAAAATTAAATGAGATAATGAGTAGAAAGCATATGACATAGAGCCTGGCAGGGAGACAGAATTCAATAAAAAGGAGTAGGGTGGGGAGGAGGGGAGAGAGAGAGAGAGAGAGAAAGAGAGAGAAAGAGAGAGAAAGAGAGAGAAAGAGAAAGAGAGAGAGAGAGAGAAGTTCACTGATTCTCAAGGCCACTCAGGGAGGAAGGGAAGAGCTAAGTTCCATACCCAGTCTTCCTGGGTTTTCCCAGGCCCCTTTCCTCTGCTGTGCTGCCCCCTGCCAGGATGCAGGTATGGGTGACTGACTCTTAAAGGTTTTCCCTGCTGGGGGCCCTCCTGCCCTGCTGCACTTACATGTTTCTGTGGATACATCTTTTGGTCCTTCAGCTCTGAAGGGATGCTGAATCACCCCAGTGACCCACATCCAGGCCCTAGTCTGTGCTTGCTCCCTGCAGGCTGACAACTAATTCCTGATAAAATGTCAACTGCCCGTGGCTTAAGGTATCAGGCCCCCAAGATTGTGTCTTAAAGGACTGGACAAGATGATGTGATCAGGTCATAGATAAACACTGAACTTGAGTCCTGGGCTGATGGGGACCCTCCAGGGAGGGATGGGCAGAGGCCAGTAATAAGGACAAAGAGCAAAGTGGCTGAGTGGTAGATGCATGCCTCTGGCCTTCTGCCAATGTGCAATGGCCCCAGGCTATGGCTAATGAATTGTTGAAGCAAGCATCCTCTGTACCCTAATAATCTAAGTCTCCAAATGAGGGTTCCCCAAGGGAGTTCATTATATCTCAGTTGACCCCTCCCTTTCTCCCAAGTACCCACGGAGTATCTGCACAAACACACCTTTGTGGAAGTGACAGATAGCTGAAGACAATGAACATGGGGCTTTATAGGAAGGAAGGTATATAGCTGTCTGAACAATAAAAAAAGCTGGCAGGTGTGAAAGCCCAGACCTAACCGGCAAGAGCACTTGGCTCAACCTGATGGCAGGTACATGCATTAAGAAGACGGTGATGCATTACAAAGAGAGAAGACAGGATGAAGTGGAAGCCACTTAGAAGAACTGAATTAAATATGCACGGGCTTTTCAAAAAAGGAAGGAGAACAGGGGAGTGTGCAACAATGCTAGAGGGGTGTCTGCTTAGCATTCAGCAGAATCTCTGGCTTATCAACAATCCATAAACCAGCAGTCTCAACAGCCACAGGAAGAACAGTGGGTGAGGAGGGAGTCCATTTTGCAAGCAGGAAGTTCATTAGCTCCTTTGGAAACAAAGGCATCACCTGGGAGGTAGGGTGAAAACTGGAGCTCCTGCAGTGCCTAGAGTCCAGTCCTTTACTTGGGATAATCCTTCTTCCTCTCCCACCCTCAGCCTGAGATTGGTAGATCTGCTCTAAAATGTGGTGGTGTAGCCACTGTGGAAATGAGCAGGAAGGAAATTCTAGAAGTCAGAGGTCAGTGGGACCTTCGATTTGCCTTTCACCCAAACTACCCGACACACTTTTCACCTGTTAGTGTGAGCCGGGAAAGGCTACCTCCTACCTCACCATGGGCACCATTCCTGAACCTAATACTTCCAACCACAAATGCCCCCTCTCATCTAATCCCAAGCCTTCTTTTTCATCTCTCAAGCTACTCACCTTTTTTGCTGTTGTTGTTAGTAACGAGGGAAACAATATTATATGTTCCAAGTACTTCTTTCTCCACTTGTGCTGGTAAATCAGCACTGCCTGCTTCCTCAACCTCCTCTGCAAGCTGTGCAGCACAAGACTCTTGAACCTTCTTTTGTTGGCCCTACTTGAAAAGTCTTTTAGTCTTAATAACCATAATTATCTTTTGGTTTTTATTTTATTTTATTTATTTATCTCTCTCCTCGGGCCTGCAGAGCCATGTAAAACCAACTTATCAGAATGTGGTTGGTTCCCTGGGCGCCTGGTGCTGTCTACATTGTGAACTAAGTCACATCAGCAGGGTAGAGGGCAACCAGATTATTGATTCCACAGTGCAACAGGCCCGTAAGGCTCTGAGACATGCCTGAAGTCACCGTGGAGACCAGAGCAAGGAAAAGAACCAACTGGGCTTGAGCAGTAGTCCAGCATGTTTATTCTATAATTCCTTGCCCTTCCTCACCTCTCTGCACCTACTCCCACCCCCCACCGGCACCACCACCATCAAAACAAACCATCAAGAACCAGCCTTCCAGAGATCCTGTTTCTTTCACAGCATTTCAGCAGCAGAAGAGACACGGGAGACAGGTTGCCTGGTTCCTACTGCCCGTGGCTGGAGGAGCTCTGCCAGCCCCAGAACTCCATGGCTTCTTTTAACACCAGCTTTCCCTCTCTGTCCTCAACTAAAAATTCCTTCTTCACTGTCAGCTTCCACATCACTTCCTGGGTAAGGCCTTTGCAACTCCCTAGGCTAGGGGTCAGGTTACGTAGGCTCCCCAAACTACATTTCTCTCATTCATAAGTCTTATCTCAGTTTGCATTTTGAATTCGAATAGATGCATTAACTAATGAATGTCTGCCCTCAGTGCTCTGACGACAGCTACCTCACTTGTTACTCCCCACTGTGTCCCCCAACGTAGCCCAACGCTGCCACACAGAGCATTTAGGTAGTGCTGAATGAAGGCATAAATGCTAAGTGCATGCTTAAGAGTGATGGCGGGAGATCCTGACCCTGTCTACAGAGCAACTCTATCTACAGAGTGTGGTGACACCTCACACACACCAGGTCCCCATCAGCCCAACTGCTAATTCCTGGCAAGGGCTGGTGGACTGGGTACCTTCTAGGTCCTGGAGCAGGAGACCTCCTGTAGCAGCAGTGCTGAGGTCTCAGGCTCTAGACCAGGCGCCCTCAAACTTTTTAAACAGGGAGCCAATTCACTGTTTCTCAGACTGTTGGAGGGCCGGACTATAGTTTATTAAAAAAAAACTATGAACAAATTCCTATGCACACTGCACATATCTTATTTTGAAGTAAAAAACAAAATGGGAACAAATACAATTCACACTGCTTCATGTGGCCCACGGGCCGCAGTTTGAGGATGCCTGCTCTAGACCCATGGAAAAATAATGTCTTTCCTTGTGCTCTAGCCAGACCTTTTTACCTTCTTGGTCACCAGCCCAGTAACATACCCCATATAGCTTAAAGCATATGGTTGCACAGTTTAAAACATGCTTAGGTGAAATTTTCACTAAAGAGATAACCAGAGGAGATCCATCTTTATGGCCAGAATTGAACTCTCTTTGTGAAGCATCTACACCAGACCACTCTCCTCCCTCATGTGCAGCTCAACTATACCAAATATTTTCAGAATGTGTGTGGAGTCTGGGAGGTCCAGGATTACCTTTATCTTGCTTCGTGTATTGATGCGCTTAGCTTGAGCTGATCGCTTGGTATAGACAAGGGTTTCTCAATCTCTGCATACTGACATTTTGAAATGGATAGTTTTCGTTTGGGGAGTGCAGAAGAGGGGAAGGCAGCGGAAGGACTGTCCTGTGCATTGTAGAATATTTAGAGGCACCCCTAGCCTTTACCTACTAGGTGCCGGCAGCACCTCCCTCTCTAGTCATTTCAGTTACAAATGTCTCAGACATTGCCAAATGTCCTCTAGGAGGCAAAACTGCTGCCATTCATGTAGACTGGACACAAAGAGGAATAGCAGCAGCTGGATACAGGTAGAAGGTGCCCTTTTCAGCAAAAATGCCCTTTATCTGAAAGGCAGGAAAGATGACTCACTTAAAATCACAGTGGCTACTGTGGAAAATAGTATAGTATTTCTTTAAAAAATTTTAAAAATAGAATTACTATAGGATCCAGTAATTTCACTTCTGGCATATTATATACTTAGAAGAATTTCAAGCAAAGACTTGAACAGATATTTGTAGACCCATGTCCATAACAGCATTATTCATAAATAGCCAAGGTCCCCCCAGCAAGTGTCTATCAGCAGATGAATAAGTAAACAAATTATGGTCTGAACATACAATGGATTATTCAGCCCTAAAAGAAGAAAAATGCTGCCACATGCTACAACATGGATGAAACTTGAGGACATTGAAATGAGCCAGTTACGAAAGGACAAATATTGCATAAATCCACGTACATGAGGTACGTAGGGTAATCAGATTCACAGAGAGGGCAAGTGGAATGATGGCTGCCAGGGGCTGAGGGGAGGGGTCTGGGGAGTTGGCTTTAAGTATGTTTATAAGTTTCTGTGTTGCAATGAAAAGAGCTCTGGAAATGGATAATGAGGTTACACAACATAGTGTACTTAATGCCACTGAGCCGTACACTTAAGAATGGTTGTGCTGGCAAATTTTGTGTTATTTATATTTTACCACAATTAAAGAAAATCACGGCGCAGAGGATGCCAGGGACTGGGCTGAGATGTGGTATGGGCACAGTGCGTTCATGGAGGGATTTCCCGGTCTGTCTTAGAGCTAAGTTCTCTACATGCTTAAGCTCATTTAATTCTCTTCTAAGCTGGGAGGTTGCTATTAATAATTCACAGCCGAGAAACATGGCCCAGAGGGGTTAAGAGACTTACGCAAATCCACATCACTAGTAAATTGCAGTTTCAGGATTAAAGCCCAAGTCAGTTTACTACAAAAATCTTTCAAAATTTTCTAGTTAATCTAAGTCAGGAGCCAGATAGCTTCTTCTGTAAAGAGCCAGAGAATATAGAGTCCCTGAGTTGCAAACATCCAACTTATATAAAACTCATACTTACCAAACAGAGGCTATTACATTATGTCCCTGAGTTACAAACATCTGACACACAACTCGTGCTTATGATTGGAGGCTATTACAGGTAATAGGTAAATGTTCCAACTTACATACAAACTCAACTTAAGAACAAACCTACAGAACCAACCTTGTTTGTAACCTGGGGCCTGCCTGTACATGTTTTGGCTTTGTGGCCATTTGGTCTCCGTCACCATTACTCAACTCTGCCACTGCTGGGTGCAAGCAGCCACGGGCAATGTGTAAGGAAAGAGCACAGCTGTGTCCAATTAAACTTTACTTATAAAGCAGGTTGAGGGCCAGATGTGGTTACTTCACCAACCCCCAAATGTTTCTTAACTGCTCGGCTAAGTCAGGAATCCTAGGCAGTGCTGGAGTTGGTAGACAGCCATTTTATTCTTCAAAAAATCAGGGAAGCAGGGTTTTTGAGGATACAGCCTGTTGCCAAGCCACCTCCCCCTCCCAGCTGACAGAGTCCCTTTGCACTCTCTCCAGCCTGGTCCACTCATGTCCTTCCTTCCCTCTGAGGCAGGACTGACCGGCCCCATGTGAAGCCTTTGGGGTACTGCACCAGTCCCAACTCACAAAGCAACACCTACTCCAATTCTGCTGGAGGGGTCCCCTGAAACCCAGAGAGGTTTCTCATAGAGGCTGGTGTGAGACCTGAGGGGCCACTAGTGAAGCCAAGGCCTCTGTGAACCACCACCTACAGTTCCTTCACTCGGCTCCATGGCCACTATCTGCCTCCCTGGAGCAGAATGTCTGCATGTGGAGCCCAAGCACAGGGCTCATTCAGTGCAGCTCACTTTTGGTTCCTCCAGGGTTTCTCAGGGAATTCCAATTAAAACCAGCTCCTGGACCCTGCCCTTTCTTTCTGTGGACCCTGCTCTATTTGGGTGGGAGAGCACCAGGGGAGGAGGGTCCCTCCCTCACTCCTTGTTCAGCACAATCACAAGCTCTCCCTGATTTTCTCCCAACACTGCTTTTCTGCCAGCTCCTCAGCCCCGTGACCTCTCTCCCACTTGGCCTTAGCCTCTCCTTCCTTGAGGACCTTCCTCGGCAGTAAAGAACTTTCCTGGTTGCTAAGTTTGTGTGTATGTGAAAAATGTGAGCTCCTCCCTTTCTAGTTCCCACGAGACTGTGCTGGAAGCCTAAGGTATAAAAGGTGGAGGTGCTCTGGTCCAAAGAGCTGGACACCAATCAAAAGGGGTGATCGATCATACCCACAAAGCAGCTGCATATGCAAGTGATAAGCCAACGCCCAGATGGCTGGAGGACCTGGCCCAGGAGACCCGAGGGGGATGGGGCTTTTCACAGAAAGCCAGCAGTGGCTGTGAGAGGGCCCCTTCTCTTCTCACGCCTCTCCTCTCAGCCCATCTTTCTCCAGACACAGCCAGTGAAAGGAGCCGGAGAGATGGCACTTAAATGATGTGCTCTGTTCCTGCTCTTGACAGAACTTTCTTGGCCTGGAAACTGAATATTTCAAATGCTTCCTTATCCACAGGTTCAGGAAGACTTTAGAAAATTAAGCAGATGGAGAAAATAAATACCTTAATACACAAGTGTCTGCTTGGTGGCTTGTCCACACCCTTGTCCTCCTGCCTGCATCAGGAGTGAGGACTGGGGAGGATGCTGACTAGGAATCTCTGGGACTTGATATTTCCAACCACATTCCAAGTCAAACGCAAATGATTTCTTTAAACATTTACATGTGACTGTTTTAAGTTCACCATAGTCCTTCCTGCCTTCATTAAAGAGTAGAGCTCAGTGAGTTGGGAGATGCATGCAGGGAGAGTGTGAATTGCACCGTGCATGTGGCCTACAGCTGATCCTCGATAAATGTGGATTACCTTTTTTTTTTCTTTTAAGAGGGGATAATCAAAAGTTAAGCATGCTATTAAAACCACTTACAACGACCACTGAGACTCCAGACCTGTGAATGACAATTATGAAGTTCATAGACAGGGGTCTGTCAGTGGTTTCCTAATCACATTAGGACATGAGTGGACCAGGCTGGAGAGAGTGCAAAGGGACACATTCATGTAGAGGGGGCCTTCGGGAATGGGTTGCAGCCACAGAAACTTACTGAGGAGTCAATTACCACAAATAAGGATGGGCCAAGCTAACTTGCAGGCCGAGCTGGTGCTATTCCTGAGGGATCTTTTCTCAATTCCTACAACTGGACAGTGGATTAGCTCTAGCAGATGCATGGGAATACCCTCCCACGGGGCCATGGAGAGAAAGAATGGCCCTGTTTTTTCCTGGTGACACAGCCCTCAGCCTCCACACCTCACAGCTTGCGTCTGTGAGCAGAGATAAGACTGATACTAATGAGGGACATTTCATTGCCCAATTTTAGTGTACTCTAGAAAAACTAGACTTACAGAGAGAGTGGCTGGCCATGACAGGGCTTCCCCCAGCAGCACAGGTGTACAACCCTACAATTCATGCTCTTGAGGGAGTGACAGAAAGGCTGGGGAAAAGGAGTTGCTTTCAGAGTACTCTAATGGAGTCTGAGTTTTATATATCTGTGTTTGGGTTGCAGCATGAGAGGTTTAAGTAAGAAACTTAGAAACCTTTGACACTAATGGCAGAAAGGCACCAGAACAGAGTTGGGCAAATTCTGTGCCCAGGCTACCCTAGCCATCACTTGTTTTGTATGGCCAGTAAGCTAAGAATGGTTTTAATATATTTTTAAATGGTTGACATAAATACCATGAAAGGATTAATATTTGGTGATATGCGAAAAGTATATACAATTTAAATTTTATTGTCCATAAATATTTATTGGAACACAATAGGATTGTTGGCTTACACATTGCCTAGGGCTGCACAGTTGTTGTAATAGAGACTGTGTAGCCCCCAAAGTCAGAAATAATTATTCTCTGGACATTTATGGAAGAGCTGCTGAGCCCTAAGGTAGGCAGTAGTGTGCACTGAGGTGCTATACACCATCTCTCTCTCTGGACGTGTTTTGAGGGGGTTTAATGTGGTTGGATTTGAGGGAGAGAAGATGACCTCCAGAAATGTCTTCCTCCCAGGTGTTACACCTGATACTATAGCTGTTTCTAAGGCATACCCAGCAGGAATGATGTGTCTTGCTTAAATTCCTCATGTTATTAACATAATTTCCCATAATCCTGAGGGGTTACTGAGTCAGAGATGGGAAACAAACCCTGAGTCTGACAGCAAGTAAAAGCGAGAAATAGAAGGAACCTAGGAGCTCTGTTTCCCAGTAGCGTTTTATAAAATGCTTACTTCTGGGGGCAGAAATGACGGTATCTTTTCTGTTAAGGATATCACTTGCAATGGGGCAAGCCCTACCCCAAGACAAAGAGACCCATGCCATTTGTCATGTCAGGTGGAAAAGCCTTCCTGGGCCACCTCTTACCTGCATATCCCTCTTGGCAATGAAGCCCTTGCCTTCAGCATCACAGGTCTGGAAGAATTCTTGGGCCTTCTTCAGCATGGCCAGCTGGCCTGGTCCCTGTTCCTGGGTCTCCTTCTGCTCCAGGCTGTCCAGGGGTTTCTTTGGACCTGGGCCAGGTCTCTGGGGTCTGGAGACCATCCTTCTATCCGGGGTAGCCATCCAGATTTGTCAGTTTCCTCAAGTCTTTTCAGAACCTGATCATGGAAGATGGGAGAGAGAAGTGAGTGTTTTGGAGATGGAGTGAGATTCAGGAATAACAAGAGCAGACAAGAGTGTGGCTCATAGCCACTCACCCGTGTGTCCAGACATCTCTCAGCACCCACCTCTTAGTCAGAAGAAGCTCACTACTATCACTAATAGATTAACCAGCCCATCAAGGGAAGAAGAGTATAGAAAGAACAGTCATTTCTGGATTAAAAAAAGATAGAGCAGGGGAAGACTGAAAACCATTTCTCCAATTGAAACAACCAAACAACAACAAACATATCTTGTTAGATTAGCAGCCATTTATTATTTACTTAGAGGCAGGCACCATCCCATCTCTTCTTCTCCATATTTTCTCATGTACTCTTCACATCCCTGAAGATAGAGATTTTCATCTCCATTTCACAGATGAGAAAATTCAGGTTCAATGAGGTTAAATGACTTGCCCAACGTCACATCAAAAGCTAAGATTTAAAAATAAGCTCTCATAATTTGTATTTGACCTAAATCTCACCCTGTTCTGACTCCTTAACATTGTCAAGGATGGAGAGCTCCCCTCAAGTAGATGTATTCTCCATCAGGCACAATCAGCAAGTTCTTGGTGAGCTCTCACTGGAAGGCAAAGACCTATGCCAGGAATGTGAACTCTGTAGTTCATGCAGGAGAAAGTGTGCCCCATCCTCAAGGAGCTTCCATGTTGTAGAGGACTTGCCAGATCTGGGTTGGTGACAGTTTTAGCCAAAACTAAGTCACAAATCATGTACCTCCATCAGACACTTAAAAGCCATTGAGAAGTGTTTTCAGAGGGTGCCTTGTAACATGTTGTGTTACACTCCATTATTCTTACAGGACCTTGAAACAAGTCAGTACCTGCCTGGACCTCAGTGTCCTTATCTGTACAGGAAGAAGGCTAGATTTGTTTGTCTTTAAAGTCCCTTCTAGACTGACAGTCTGTAAGTGTGAAATCCTCAAACCATAAAATTTTATTAATAAAAAATTGGGTTAATGTGATAAAAAAGAAGTAGAAATACCGTATATACTCGAGTATAAGCCGAGTTTTTCCCGGCACAAAATTTGTGCCGAGTTTGGATTTTTCGGCACAAATTTTGTGCCCCAAAACTCGGCTTATACTCGAGTATATACGGTATCCTTGAATTTTTACACTTGAAGATTTTATGGAAGTAGAATAGGTCTGAATTTTAAATACGTTTTAAATAATGTTTTAATATAAAAATATAGACATGACCTATAATGTATTTTGTGAGGTGCTAGAGAATGTGATAACTTAGACCATATCTCCTGTGTCTACGTGAGCAAAACAGGTGCAGACCACTATTCCAACAGTCAGGTTTCCTGATTACAAGGCTCTGGGTCTCTGGCTCAGCCATACCATGTCTAAAACAATCTAAAATCTGTTGATTTCAGTCAACAACTTCCACCTACCGTATCTGTCAAGAGCCATGGGCCACAGTTGGAAGACCTGCTGCCATGGGAATGAACTCCATATAACACTGCCTTGACAGAATGGGGCAAGCTGCATCTCTTGCTCTATGAGGCTGGCATGCAATTTCCACTCTGGCTCCTTTGATCCGTTCTACACTGGGGAAATGCTCTTTCTAGTCATTGCTGTGTGGGGTGTGCTGGGGTGAGCTGATCGTCACTAATCCTATGCAGGTTTAACATTTTTATTCTGTCTTCCCCAGAGGGAGCAGCCTTGGGTGTAAGTCCTGAGAGGCAGAGCTATGTCTGCAAGACTTTTATGGGTGCTGCCCAGCACACCTACACCCAGTGCTGATTTTGGAAGGGCTTTTGGATAATGACAGTGGTAACATGTGAGCCCCTGTAAATACACTACGGGAGCAGAGCAGACTGCTATCTTCCTGGTACCAAACAGGACTGTCTGCAAGGTCTCTGCACCACATAGGTCCCGCCCCACTTCCACCTGCTGCTCCCAGGAGACCAGACTAATAATACCTGACATTCCCTGAGGGCTTTCTCTTGCCAGGTTCCTAGCATACATCATCCTATTAGAACCTGATAGTCTCCTATACGGCAAGTATAATTAGGATTCTCATCATACAAATGAGGAAACTGAGTTTTGGAGAGGTTATGTGACTTAGATCAAGGCATTCCCTCCTAAGTTATACATTGGATAGTGATTATTGTCTTAATTTTTTAATTCTATATAAAGTCCTGTTTCTGAGAGATTGGAAACAAACAAAATTTGCTCCATCTTGTCCCATTTTATTGTCTGAAGAATTCTTAGGTCATAACATAGGGAGGGAATCCCCAGGCAGAGAATGGCAGACTATCTATGTTGAAGAAACCCCAAAATAGACTGCCTACAAGAAATGTACTTTAAATATAAAGACACAAACAGGTTAAAAGCAAAAAGTTGGAAAAGATACACCACATTAAGATTAGTTAAGAAAATGCTGTATAGTAATATCAGGCAAAGTAGACTACAGAACAAAGAATATGAACAGGCATAAAGAAAATCATTTATGATAATAAAGAGGTAAATCCATCAATAAGGTATAGTAATCCCAAAACATTTATGGACCTGATCAGAGAGCTTCAAAATACCGTATATACTCGAGTATAAGCCAAGTTTTTCCGGCACAAATTTGTGCCATAAAACCCGAACTCGGCACAAATTTTGTGCCGAAAAAACTCGGCTTATACTCGAGTATATACGGTACATAAAGCAAAAACTGATAGAACTACAAGAAATAGACAAATACGCAATCATATTCAAAGATTTCAATAACCCTTTCTTAATAATAAAAGTAGACATAAATCAACAAAGAGAAGATTTGAATAACACTATCAATCATCTTGACTTACTTGACATTTATAGTATACTCAACAACAGCTGACTATACTTTCTTCTAAAGTATATAGTATGAAATATTTACCAAGATAATCCATATTTTGGGTCATAAAATAAGCTTAGCAAATTTAAAAGAATTCAGTCTGACCACAATGGAGTTATATTAGAAACAAATAATCTGGAAAATTCCAAATATTTGGAAATAAAACAATACACTTTTAAATAATCCATGTGTCAAAAGCAAAAATGAAAGCGTAAATGAACTAAAAAGTAATAACATAATATATCAAATTTTGTTTGACACTGCTAGAACAGTATTCAAGAAAAAAATTACATTTAGATATTTATGCATATTTAATTACCTTCTTTCCTAGGAAAGACCTTAGGAAAGAAGAAAGGTCTCAAATCAATGACCTCAGAATCTACCTTAAGAAACTACATGTTAAATTTACTAAGTGTAGAACATAAATGTCTTAACACAATAACTAAGAAAATGCGGTGAAGGCTATGTTAACCAGTTTCATGAAAGTATTTCAAATTGTATATAAAACCAGCACATTGTACCCCATAATTGCATTAATGTACACAGCTATGATTTAATAAAAAAAATAAAAAAACTAAAGAAACTAGATAAAGAAGTACATATTAAACCCAAAGTAAAGTGAAGAAAAGAAATAACAACAGAGAAGAAATAATTGAAATGGAAAACAGACATAGAGAAAATCAACAGAACCAAAAACTGGTTCTTTAAAAAGCTCAACAAAGAGAGAAGACACTAATTACAATATTAGAAATATAAGAGGTGACACCATTACACATTCTACAGACATTAAAAGGCTAAGAAGAGAATGTGGAGGGAGCCAAGATGATAGTCAAGCCCCTTGCAGCCCCCGACATAAGTGGGGAGAAATGTGTGCAAGCACCTCCATTTGGACCACACTGCTTAGAGACAAGGCTGTGAGGGAACTGAAGTGACTGCATGGGACACCAGGAAGGGAAGACAGGTGAAAGAGAGGTGAGAGAAACAGGAGAGGAAAACAGGCAGAGACTCCATTTGGGTATTGCAGTGCTGTGTGCGCTGCTGGGAGCCCAGTGCCACTCCCTGCAAGCTCCTACTAGGAGGTGAGGGGAGGGATGGACCTGAACCCTGGACAGATCAGCTCTACCACATGGTGAGCACAGAGGGGAATGGGTGAAGCTATTGGATATATCATGCTGATCTAATTGAGGTGGGCATTATGCCACTCTTGGGGTAGCATAACCCATGGCCAGTGATCTGTTGCTGTGTGCTTCCTGCATGGAGCATCGGTGGATCTGAGTGCAGAAATAGGGGAGGAGGGGACACTGTGGGAGACCTTGCACTGGGGAGTCAGTGGCTCATGGTCCCACCTCAGTGGGTTGCAAGTGGGCTGTGGGGATCACAGTAGCCCTGTGATTGTTGTTGTAGGTGTTGACCCTGCCTCTGCCCTCCAGCCTTGCCCAGCTGCCACCAAACTGGTCCTGCTCTCCCCACCTCTGTTAGGTCTCCAGGCACTACTCAGGTCACTGAGTCTTGGTCCTTGCTCCAGTGCAAACTCTGGTGCCTCCTAACCTTAGTGGAGTTCAGTGGCTGTCCCAGAATGTTTGGCACCTCCCTCACAGGCCTGCAGCAACAACCCCTGAAACTTCAGTTCTGTCCCTGGTCCCTAAGTCAGCCCCAAATCCTCCCCTTTCAGAGCAGGGCAGTAAACCCCACCTCCAAATATGAAGTTAACAGGGCAGCAAAAACCTCAGAGAATGGAAAACTCAGCAGATCACTGCATCCAACAGCTGCTGTTATTTCTAATCCTAGAGCACCACCTACTGATCCTTTTCTTCTCCCCCTCCCCATTTCTTTTCCAAGGCAACAAAGCAGGTTTTAATAATTACAGTCAAAAATTGTTTTCTTTCTTTTTCTCTATTATACTTTAGGGCCAGCTCAACCCAAATAGCCTAGGCTTAAGGTGAGAAAAGGTAAAGAGGAAGGAGGGAAAGAGAAAAATAGAAAAGAAAGAAATAAAAAAGAAATTACACCCGAGGAGGAGCAGCAAAAAGAACTCTGGCTACATAAAAAACCAGATCAACTCCCCCAAAGGATCACAGAAAATTTCAACCATAAAGAAACTGTTGAAATGACAGATAGGGAATTCATAATATGGATGGAAAATAGGAAGAATGGAATTGAAGAGAAAAGATAAACAAAATTGATGAACCCTTGCCCAGATTAACCAGAAACAGAAAAGTAAGATTTCTGTTACGCTCACTCAAAAACAAAAAAGGGGAAATAACAAGTACCACAGAAATACAAAATATCATTAGTAAAAACTGTAAAAATCTCTATACCCAGAAATTTGAAAATGTGGAGAAAATGGACAAATTCCTGAAATCATATTACTTTCCTCGACTCAACCAGGAACAAACAGACCAATATCAAGCACTGAAACTGACTAAACAACAACAAAAAGTCCCAGACAAGATAGTTTCATACCGAATTGTACCAAAACTTCAAAGAAGAACTTGTACCTATATTGCAGAATCTATTGTAAAACATTGAGAAGGAAGGAACCCTCCCCAGCTCTTTCTATGAAGCAAATGTCATCCTGGTAACCAAACCAGGAAGATACAACAAAAAAAGGGGAAAATTACAGATCAATGTCATTAATGAATATCAACACAAAAATACTCAATAAAATCTTAGCAAACAGAATTCAGTTACTCATCAAAAAATAATTCAACTACTCATCAAAAATAATTGAGCACAACAAAGTGGGCTTCATCACAGAGATACAAAGCTAGTTCAACATAATGCAAACTAATAAATGTAATTAATTCACCATATAAACAAAAGTAAAAACAAAGACCATATGATCTCTCAATAGGTGCAGAAAAAGCATTTGACAAAATTCGGCACCTTTTTTTGATAATAGCATTGAAGAAAATTGGCATAGATAGGACATTCCTTAAGCTGACAGAAGCCATCTATAACAAACCCACAGTGATCATCTTATTGAAGGGAGAAAACTGAAAGCATTCCCACTTAGAATTGGAAACAGACAAGGATATCCACTATCACCAGTACTATCAACATAAAGCTGGAAGTCCTTGCCAACGCAATCAGACAAGAGAAGGATATCAAGGGCATCCAAATGGGGACAGAGGAAGACAAACTATTGTTCTTTGCTGATGATATGATCTTGTACTTAAAAAACCCCAAGGATTCAACCATGAGATTCCAGGAAGTGATCAAGAAATACAGCAATGTCTCAGGATATAAAATTAATGTCTTAAATCAGTAGCTTTACTACATGCCAACAATAGTCAAGCTGAGAATCAAATCAAGATACGATACTTTTCACAATAACATCAAAGAAAAATTTAAATACCTTGGAATATTGTATTTAACAAAGGATGTGAAGGAGCTTTACAGAGAGAATCATCAAACACTGAAAAAAGAAGTAGGAAAGGATGTTAACAGGTAGAAGAATATGTCGTGCTTGTGGCTTAGAAGAATCGACATTCTTAAAATGTTTATACTACCCAAAACAATCTATAGACCTAATGCATTCTCCATTAAAATACCAATATCATACTTTGAAGATGCTGAAAAAAATAGTTCTATATTTTGTGGGTAACCAGAAAATAAATCCCAATAGTCAATGCAATTCTTGAAATAAGAACAAATCTATAGACATTGCTTTACCAGACTTTAGGTTACACTACATGTTTATAGTGATTAAACGAAGGAGGAAGCAAACTCTCCCATTCCACATTCTCATTTCTGAGTTGGGCCCTTTCCCCTTGGGTGGGGCTTGATTTGTGGGTTAGTCCTAGTTGATGGTTTACACAAAAAGGCTTATTTTCCCACTTTAGTAAACCTTGAGTCTGGGATGACAAGATAGGTCTGGTCTTGAGAACAGACCTTGGCTACAACCACCAGAGACCTCTCAGTTCCCTCTTGGAGAACCTCTGTCTCCCGCCGGCTCTAGCCTGGCTCTGGGGAGACACCCAGGTGGATTCACAGGCCTCCCTTTCAGAGCCCCCCACCTTCCCTATATGTTTAACTTGGGTCTATACAGCACAGCCAAGTGTTATTTTTATTTTGTTAGTGATTTTATAAAGTAAATTTTTTAAAACAAGAAAAATAACAGATTACTAAGTCCAGAAAGAGTATATAGGTAGGCAGCCAAAATCACCCTACTTCAAACATAGCAAGTGTTATTTTTTTAAACTTCAGTTCTAAGTGAATTTTTAAAATGCGTAAAGAAAAAGAATATTATAAACTACTTTATGCTAACCAAATTGACAATTTAGATGAGATGGAAAAAAATTCCTTGAAAAACAAAGCTTACTCAAAGAGAAACAGATACCATAAATAACCCCAGCTCCATTAAAGAATTTAAACTGAAAAAAAAAAAAAAATCTTTATACAAGAAAACTTTAGACCCACATAGCTAAACTAATGAATTCTACCCAAAATTTAAAGAAAATTACTATCTATTCTATACATACTATTCCAGAAATTTGCAGAATAGAAAATGCTTCCAAATAGATCACAAGAAGTTAATATTACCCTGATAACAAAACTGAACATAGACATTATGAGAAAGGAAAAATAGAAGCCAATATCCCTTATGAACATAGATGCAAAACTTCTTAAGGAAATCTTAGCATATTGAACCCAATATCATGTATAAAAAGGATGCTACATCCTGACCAAGCAGGATTTAAGCCAGAAATGCGAGAATGGCTTAACATTTGAAAATCCATAATGTAATTCACCATTATTATTGGAATACTAGTTGCATAAATCAGGAAATATCAACAGGCTAAGTGTATTCTATTAACATAAATTTAAAAAGATAGAACTTATGCTCATCTCAGTAGGTGCAGAAAAAGCATTTGAAAAAATTCACTCTTTATAAGAAGAACTAGGAATATGAATGAACTTGCTCAACATAAAATAGAGCATTTACAAAAAAAAAAAACCCAGTTAACATCATACTGAATGGTAAAAGACCAAATATTTTTTTCCTAGGGTCCAGGAAAAAACAAGAATGTCTGCTCCTTCCACTTCTATTCAACACTTTGTTGGAGATTTAATGAGACAAGAAAAAGAAAAAAAATTCAAGTTGGAAAGAAAGTAGTAAAACTGTCTTTATTTCCAGAAAACATGATTGTCTATGTAAAAAAGTCTGATGAAATTCACAAAAAGCTACTAGAACTAATACAGTGGTTTGACAAGGTTGCAGGACACGTCTACATAAACATCAACTATATTTCCAAATTCTAGAAATAAAAAGTTGAAATTGAGATAAAAATATCATTTACAATAGCATCAAGAATATGAGACACTCAGGTATATATCTGACAAGGACATGTAATACTTGCACACACTGAATGCTATAAAATATTGATGAGATAATTTAAAGAAGACCTGAAAAAATGGAGAGATATGTTATGTTCATGTATTGAGAGACTCAATATTATTAAGATGTCATATCTTCCTAAATTTACCAGCTTCATCTCAATCCCAGTCAAAATCCCAGCAGGCTTTCTTGTAGAAATTGACTAGATGTTTTAAAATTCATACAGAAATATAAAGAACCTAGCTCTTTATATTGTTGCCAAACAAAATTGCCAGAACACCTTTGAAAAGAAGAACAAAATTAGAGGACAAAATTCATGTCTTGTACTATTTACAAAAATTAGCTCAAAAGGTATGATAGACCTAAGTATAAAACTTGAAACTATAAAACTTCAAAAAGAAAATATCTGTGTGACCTTAGTTTAAGTAAAGATTTCTCTGATACAATAATAATAATACAATCCATTTTTTTGACCTGGTAAATTGTACTTCACCAAAATTTAAAACTTGTGTTCCTTGAAATACTTCACTTAAGGTAATGAGAAGCAAGCCGCAGACTAGGACAAAGTATTTACAAAACACATATGTGATCCAGGTTTTTAAAAATTTATACATTTTATTATATTCTTGTATGCATCTTTGGAGCACTATTTAATCTCTCAAATCCTAGAATCATTTATGATGCTGCCACCCTTGCTTTCTATTCTACATTGATTTTCACATGGTATTTACTTTTCGTCACAATAGCTATAGAAAACCCAGCTTTGCAAAGATGTAATATCATTGAAAGAGAATAATAATCTTGTCAAAATTGTGAACCACCTTGAGCAAGCAGCTTTCCTGATGTGTGAGTTATGTTGAGTATTACTTTGTTGCCCTCAAAAATTAAAAATATCACATGATGCCCTTGAGAGTTCACTGAGGTACCCCAGGGTTTCTTGGTGCAGTTTGAGAACTGGGAGACTATCAAGAATTTTAAAACTCCTTAGGAAACTATACAAAGTTTTAATACATACAGTGCTAAACTGGATGGCCACATGGAAATATGGTACGATTTCACAAATGCCTGGAATAATCTAAGACATCTTCAAGGAAAAAGTAAAATTTAAGTTTAGCTTTGAAAAAACAGTTTCATTAGGTGGCAGAAAGAATGATACTCTACATGCATGTTTGCAAACAAATTCTTGGAAATAATCTATTAAACAATTGATACACATATCAAGTTTCAGTTGCATTTCTCATAATTGATGATACTGAACATCTCTTCCTGTAGTTGTTTGATATCCTTATGACTTTGTACAAAAGTGGTGGTGGCATGGTGGAGGTAAAGAAATAAATCAAGCCTATGTCAATTAAACAATCAAGTAAGCTTGATTTCCGTCTTCGCCTGCACCCTGCCACCACCACTTTTCCTCATAAGTAATGACATCTGCATTGCTGGACCAATGGTGACGTCTCAGTTCTCATTTGTTCGACCCATCTGCAACAATCTGTTGAGATTTTCCTCTCTTTGAAACACTTGTCTTTTTTCCACGTGGCTTCCTGCATACCACAAGTGCTTGGTTGTTTTCTTCCCACCTTCCACTCCTTCTCAGTCTGTCCTACTTCTTCATCTCCCCAGTCTTTAAATGTGGGCAGGCCCAAGGACTTGATTCTTGGACCTCTTCTGTCTTTGCTTACTAAAAGATCTCATCTAGTATCATGCCTTAAAGACCATCTATATTCTGAAGCTTCCCTAATGAAAGATTTGCCTATTTAAAATTTTCCAATATTCTCCTCCATGAACAAATGTTCTTTCATTTTTCTCCATGGCAACTGCATTCTTCAAGTTATTTTCCCCTAAAATGCTGGTGATGCCTTTGAACTGTCTATTTCAAGTCCAATGTATAAGACTTTGATCCAGAACACTTAAAGAACTCTCAAAACTCATTAATAAGAAAACAATTCAGTTTTTTTTAAATGGGCAAAACATTTGAACAGGCACTTCACCAAATAAGATGTCTGGATATCAAACAACTACAGGAAGAGATGTTCAGTATCATTAGTTATAAGGAAAATGCAACTGAAAACCACTTGAGATACTACTAAAAACTTAGTAGAATGGCAAACATTAAAAAGATTGACTATAATAGGTCTTGGCAAGGAGGAGAAGCACTTGGAACTCTCACACATTGCTGCTGAAAATGTAAAACAGTACAACCCCTTTGGAAAACATTTAGTAATTTCTTATAAAGTCAAACAAACTTTTACCATATGATTTAGAAATTCCACTTCTGTGAATTTATCCAAGAGAATAAAACCACATGTACATACAAAGACTTATACATGAATGCATGGTGCTTTTATTTGTAATAGTCAAAAACAACAACCCAAATAAATGTTCATCAACTGGTGAATAAACAAATTGTAGTATATATATACTATGGAAAGCTACCCCGCATTAAAAGGAATGAACTATTGATCTTAAGCAGCAGAATGTATGAATCTTAAAACAATCATGTGCATGAAAGAAACCAGATGAAAAATACTGACTACATGATTTTATAAAATTCTAAAAAATAAAAATTAATCTATAGTGACAAAAAGAAAATAAGGGAGGTTATGAAGGGATGAGAAGAAAATATGACAGAAGGGAAAGAGGAAATGTTTGAGGGACTATTTTAATTTCAAGACTATGATATATGGCACCATGACAGTTTCATGGGTTATTTATTTATTCATTCATATATATACACACATATACATGGTGCATCAAAAGTCACCATACATAGAGAAAATTACACTTTTAATTTTATATTTGTATGTTTTTATATACTTGTGGAGCCACTTAAAAGCCATCATAGAAGGAAAAGATTAGAAACATGGATCATTTAAAAGAATGCATTCAAAATGCAATTATTTGCGTAACAACAGATACCTTGGAATGTTTTCACCATAAGTGGAGAGAAAACTGTGTGTATATGTAGAAAGAGGCGGCCAACACGCACAGAATATTTTGTAAATAGAGGTCCGTCTTTTCCTACAATATCCCATTTTTCCTAGGTATGGTGACTTTGGGGATACCCGAAATTTATTAGATTGTACACTTTAGTTATGTGTAATTGACTAGATGCTAATAGCTCGATAAATCCTTTTTTCTTTTAATAAAGAATGGATTGAACCTTCCTCTGTCTTTAGGGCCTTGCACATCTAGACCGGCCTACTGGAGCCTAATTCTACCTTTTTTTTACATTCAACTCTGGAAAGTAAAAAATATCTGAAAAATTAATCAATTTCCCTGTGACAACATTCAGTCTGTTTGTGCAGGGAGAGAAATGAACCCTACAGATAAAGAAACAAGGCAGAACCTCTCCTGAAGACCACTGACCTCTGGTGAGTTCAGCTTCCTCTCTCTTTCCCTGTCTCCGTGGCGTGGCCTGCAATCTCTGCAGAGCATCTGCGGCTTTTTCAAAGGCAATGGAAAACAGAACAACAGATGCGCTTCTTTTATTTCAAAATAAAATGGAAGCCCTGTCCTTAGTTCTGCTGCCTCACATTTGGATGGAGCCCAAGGATGCCTTAATCGTGGGCCTAGACAGCTTTTTGTTTCAGAGATTTTTCTATTAGACCAACAGACAGTACATACATAAAGGGGGAAGGGAGAAATGTACAAAGGCGTAGGGAAAAGGCCATCACAAGGAGAAAAGAGAAAATACTTTTCACTGTCTCTGTGAGAGTTTTCAAACCACTTTTCTCCCTCCAGAATAGTTCCATAAAAGCCTTTTCATGCAGGTGGAAATTATCCAGCTCGCAAACATTTCCAGAAGATTTCCCAGATATCCAAAGTAATTCTAGGAACTTAGTAACTGCTGCAAGGAGAAAGTTCATAGATAAACCTAAATCCCTCCTAAGGGGTCTAGGTTAATTTTTCCCTTACTCTAGGCTCAGTGGAGATAGAGAACAGCTGGTACCTCCTTCCATACCACACCGGTTACAAACTTGAAAGCAGCCACTAAGTCAACCTTATTTCCCTTGAATCCCTCCTTAAGCACAGAGTTAGGAAATCAAAGGCCCCTAAAGCATCTCCAGAATCCATTCAAAGCTCTTTAATTACTCAGACTTCAGTGGGAGGAATACTCCATCTTCAGGAGCACCCCAAAGTCTCAGTTGTTAGCTCTGAGCTGGCAATGCCTAATGAAGGCAAACAGCTAGGTGGGTCTTGTCAAACTGCAGAGCGGTGGGGCAGGAGGCGGTTGCTGAGCAAAGAGTTTCATAGGCAGTTCTAAAGCAAATGGATGTGGGATGCTGTCAGGGAATGGTCCCTGGGAAGCAGCAGGTTACGGAAGAATCAATGCCTCTGATGTAAGGTGTATTAGTTCCCTAGGACTGCTGTTAACAAAGGACCACAAACTGGGGGTCCTTTCCTAAAATAATACAAATTTATTCTCTCCCAATTCTCTCTCAATTTCAGACCAGAAAACTGAAATCAAGGTGTCAGCAAGGCCATGCTCTGAGACTCTCGGTGGGATCCTTCCTTGCCTTGTCCCAGTGTTTGGTGGTGGCATTAATCCTCGGCATCCCCTGGCTTGCAGCTGAATCATTCACATGTCTGTTTCTTTTGTCACATGGTGCTCTCCCCTCATGTGTTTGCCTCTCTTCACATCCTTTTTCTCTTAAAGAAAAGATTAAAGGCCCACTCTAATGATCTCATCTTAACGTGATTACATCTGCAATGACTCAATTTTGAAAGAAGGTCATATTCTGAGGTACTGGAGGCTAGGACTTCAACATGATCTTCTTTTGGACTATGATTCAACATATAACAGGTGGTGTCAGAGACAATTTCATGGCAAAGATACCAATGGAAGTGGTTTGCTTGGAAGGGACAGGAAACACTGTTCAGGGAGCAAGAAGTGAAACAGAGAAGGGTAGGCAACCAGTACCAGGTATCATATCCAGCCAGCTCCCAGATAACCACCTATGGGTTATTAGAGCTTCATATCTCTGCAGAACTCTACAACTCCATGAGAAAAGTTATCTTAGTCACCCAACCCCAGAGGCAAACAGCTGGGGTGCTTATATATCAACTCCTGTCAGTCACCAGGTAACGGAGCCCCCAAGGGGTGTTAACTTCACAGCACTCCAGCTTGCCATGTGTGGTACAGCTCTGGAGAAATCCCCTGGCAGAGGGACAGATAGACACTGGCAGCTGGAAGTCCCCAAAGGAACAAAGGACACTGACGTGGTCAGGCCCTAGGGACGTGTGTCTTATCTCTTCCTTGAAGGCTCTCTGCCATATCACAATAAATCTTAGCAGGTATAAAATTGATATTTAACCATTTAAATGAATAAATGTTCTGCTGATTCCCAGCCTGGTACCTTGTGTGCAACTGGTACTCAATACATGTGTGCTGACTTCTTAACCATTGAGAATGAGAACTGAGACTGGCCGATATTAGTGGTATAATAAAAAACATCTATTTGATTTTTTTTTTTGCAATGTAGTGCAGTGGTGTCATAACTCCTAGTAACCTCAGACTCTCAGGCTCAATTGATCCTCTTGCCTCAGCCTCTCTATTTCATCTTTGTCCCTGGCTCTTGACACAGCTCCTAGAACCCTTGGAATTTGCTGAGTAATATGAGTGCCTTTTTTTCTTATTCATAATGAATCCTTTTCAACTACACCTGAGTATGCTCATGAGCTGGATTAGGGTGGGATCCTAGATGGCTTCAGGATGGGGGCTGATTGCCAGAGTAAATCAAACAATGTAATTAGGCAGTTGGAAATCAGCTTCACCCTCTGAACTCTGGGGAGAGTGGAGAGGGTGGAGCTAGTCACTAATGGCCAATGATATTGTTACTGCCTAATCAGGCTCACCTGCCCAGTGCACATGAGGAAGCCAATACCTAGAGACAGTAGGGTTTATGGCAGAGAAAGAATTTATTCCACATAGCACTAAGTGGGGAAATGGAAGGAATTCCTAAATCCACCTCCCTGAGAACTGGGGAGAAAGGGCATTTAAAGGCAGTTTGGTGGGCACAGGATTAGGCAATCAGAGTCTGCTAATTGGCTGATTTCAGGGTGGAACCATCAGTCTTTGGGTGTGGGCTGCTGTCTAGGTGGGTCAATTACTGGAATGCAGGACCTGGAAGATATCTCAAAAACTACTCCACGTAAAAAAGGAAACAGAGGAAACAGTGATTATTATCAAGCAAATAAGGGGACAATGGCTGGTTATTATCACTACTTCAGCTGAGCTTGCTCCTTTGCAGAATTCTGGGGGCCCTTACTCTAGTTCTTGTCTTGTACACTTTCATCAATTTGTAAGGGCAGTTTCAACATAAACTCTCAATTTCTTCCCGATATGTGAACATGCAGAAGCATGATATGCCTGAAGCACACAGGAATTCCACCCCTCATTCCCTTGCCTTGTGAGGGGCAATTGGCTGTTTCTGAGTTTAATCCTTTATAATAAAGCAGTAATAGTAAATATAGCACTTCTCTGAGTTCTTTGAGTCATTCTAGCAAAATACATATAAACTAAAAATAAAATCCTCAGCACCCTGTCAAATACACAGACTCCCTCTTGGCTAAGGGGATTCCAGAAAAACCTTAAAACTGGGTTCTTACCCATGAAATGAAGGGATGTTGAACGCTTCTTGTAATATATCTCTCTTTTAGGGGAATCTCTGTATCTCCAGTACTGTGTACAGAGGCAATAGTAGTTATATATTTTAGACTGTATCCCCTTAACCCTAAACTTATAGGGCAGAATCCACTATTAAATACATCCTAGTAGTTGGGGGAGATGTGTCTTAACAAAACCCCACAGGTGGACCTAACTCTTTGTGTGTGTGCCTCTCCTATACTCCCCATGGCCTAGCCAGCCCCTTGAGCAGGACAGGGAGACAAGGCAGATGTAAAGATCCTGTAAAGGAGGAACAAAAATGCTGAGCTGCTTCTCACAGGGCTCCCTTCACTACCCACTGCCCAGGACGACAAGTATTTAGCACAGGAACCAAACCAGACCAGAATGAGATTTTTCCCTGTTCTGTGTGAGATGGTTATTTCTTTGACACATCATGAAAGAGCTGAACAAATACCACTCCTTCTCTGATAGGCCTCTTACCATGGTGGATAAGAACACAAATTCCAAGGCCAGAGGGCTGGAGCCACTAGCTGTGTGACTACAGATAGGTTTTGTAAGCTTTATGAACTTTCCTTTCCTCATCTGTAAGATGAAGAGCCAAAGTAGTTCCCTAAGAGTGTTAGCTAATATTTATTACATAGTATAATTGGCTTCCTCCATCTCAGATTATATTATATATAATAATAAAAACAAATGAAAGAACAAAATACTCACACAAAATGACATGAAAAGATAGTTAAGAGGCCCATAAATCTGCCACTGACCCCTCAGTTGGATGGGACTTCATGGTGTGATCTCACCTACCCAGGCCACCCAGGAAGGCAGATACACCCACCCCACCGCTTCATGTAAAGGGGCAGGTGTGTCGAGTTGCCTTTGATTGCCTTTGAGAAGGGCAATCTTTCCACTCTGCAGTCAGCTGTAACTTCTGCAATGCTCCATCCAGCATCCTCTCCCCTCAAATTAGGTCTAATTTCCTTGTTCTAGCCTCAAGGGAGATAGGGAACAGCTGTCTCTTACCTC
Organism: Loris lydekkerianus; assembly: GCA_963574355.1. Lineage (NCBI taxonomy): Eukaryota > Metazoa > Chordata > Mammalia > Primates > Lorisidae > Loris > Loris lydekkerianus. The sequence continues at coordinate 155,457 of CAUYPK010015190.1, forward strand.
TATAAAATAACTCTTCCAGGTCTGGACAACCATTATTAAATATTCCCCTTCACACTTATCTTGCTCTATTACAAGATACAGTAAAGGCCTTGATAATGGTTTCAGGTCTCCATGAGATGGTCGCCGTTCACCCTAATTCCTCTTATAATTAGTGGTTGTAAACCACTTTGAAGATAAAAGGCATTTTATAAGAACCAAGTCCTATTATGATTAGCTTTTCAATATTTCCTTGCTGAAGCTGATGAGAACATCAAAGCCCAACATAGCCACAGCATGATATCTGGTGGTTAATTAGACGTACTTCAAGGCAGCTGGTATATATTAAAGAAACTGCTGCAAAATTTTCAACGTTAAAAAAGTGTCTGCTTTCTTCCCAACATGAACAAGCTCTTTTCAAAGGCTGATTCCTGCAAGACAAATGCCTGGAGAGTATCAAGAACTAATATATACTCTGGGCCTGGAAGAAGACACCGTAATAACACCTGGCTTTCCACAATGTCTTATGGTTGTCTACACGATTCTATACACCACATCTTATTTTGTTTTGTTTTTCCAATCATGCTGTGATATAACCACGTAGAGTCACACTATCCCTCCTTTACAGATGAGGAAATTGCATAAAATCATTCATGATTTTTAGAGGCATGTGGTGTACCTGGACACAGGGTTGTAGGTCTGTTATCATGGTGACATTATCAATACTTTGTCCAGATACCCTGGGGCATTTGTGCACCTTCCCCCAGCTTCTGGGTGCCTTTGCCTCTAACTCCCTTTACCTGTGATTTTTAGAAGGTGGACCGTTGGGCTATTGCAGCCACTTTGTCCACATGGACAGAGCCAAAAGTCACTGGAAGTTTCTCCCATCCTTCTAAATAATCCATAACCAATGATGGACTGGTGCAGGATGATGAACACCCCGTATTCTTCCCTCCAGTGGGGACAAATTCTGTGTTGTGATTTACACTTCAGAATACTTTTATGGAACCAGAGGCTGGAACTTTGCTGAGATTTCACTCTGTCTAGCTTCTTTCTCTCCCCTGTCCTGCTTCTCCACACTTACCAGGTTCTTCTGGGACTACTTACTTCCTTAATAAATCACCTGCATATGAATCTTCTTCTCTGAGTTGGCTTCTGGGGACCCAATCTAAGACAACTCTTCTGATTCGGTACTAATGAGAACACTATATATTTTCTATAGACTGCATTCTCCCAGATCCCCTTAGTTCCAAATCTTCCCTTTCAAGTCTCCAGCCCTAAATATCTATCTTTTCTGTGTCTGCCCCATGCTCTTAACTTATAGCTAAGTATTCTCAAAACCCCCCTTTTCCCTTAACACATGATGTTTCAGCTGCTTCTGGAAGAACTAGTCTTTGCATTCTCCCCAACCACGTGGACAGCACTGAGCCAGGAAGTGCTGTGGGGGATACAGAGATGCATTTACAGCTAACATTTTCTCAATGAACTTATGATCGATCTAGTAGCAGGACAAGGTATAAACAGTGGAGGTACAGGGTATGATAAGAGCCACATGTACCCAGTAAAAACTACAGGAGCAAACAACTCTCAGAGGGGACCCCAAAATGAAGCCACTCTCCAGTAGATCTTCACACCATGTGGTTCTGGCTCATTTACTTAATTTTTTGAAGCAGAAGCTACTCTCAAATATTTAAAGAGAATGAAGATTAGCTATGGCAGAAACAATCCAAATGAGTGGATAATTCAATAAAGAGGAGCTTTTATTTAAATCTGGTTAGAATTTTAATTTTTTTAATAGTAGCACCTCAGGAAGCTGTTTCAGGAAAGTTAAATAATTTTCATAAGCAAATAGCTAACTAATGACAGTGTGGGATACAGCCTTAAGTCTGCCTGACTCTTTAAAACCTTGATTTCTTTATTTGTAAAATGGGGCTAATGATTCTCACTTTGGAGAACTGTTGTAAGGCTTACAAAAAATGATGTGCACAACATATCAAAAATACCTGGTATAATAAGCACTATATGGTAGGCGATTGTTATTATTATCCCCAGGTGTAATATTGTGAACCAAAACATATTTTGTATGCACATTTTAAAGGCTCTTAAGACATATTACCAAACTGCTCTCTGGATAACAGTTAAACAAAGCTGTGACAAGATCTATCTGAAATGCAGACCTGATAAGGCCTCCCCATTGCTTTCAGGATAAATCTTGAACATACAGGACTACTTCTTCCATCTCTTAGAGTCATCTCCCATCTCCCCTACCACATTCTCTTCATTCCAAATTATTTCCTATTCTCTCAGCTCTTCATGCCTTGACGTCTTTAAACATATCATCGCTCACTCATCTGGCATGCCCTTTCCCTCTGACTATGCTAAGTCTTACTAGTAATGTCTTAGGCCATTTGGGCTGATATAAAAAAATACCATGGACTAGGTGGTCTACGAACAATAGAAAATTTAATTCTCACAGTTCTAGGGGCTTGAAGTCTGAGATCATGGTTGGGCTCTGATGAGAGCACCCTTCTGAGTTTGCAGACTGGGCCTTCTCGCAGGGTTCTCATATGGTGGAAGGGAGCTAGGGAGTTTACCAGGACCTCTTTTATAAGGGGCCCTATTCCGGGGGTTTGCCTCTCACAACCTCCTAATTGCCTCTCAAAATCCTCACTTCCTAACACCATCCACCTTGGGGTTTAGGTTTCAGTAGAGTTTTACGGTGACACAATTATTCAGTCCATAGTATTCCACCCCTTGTCTTCCCAAGTTCATGTCCTTCTCAAGTGCCAAATACACTTACTCCATCCCAATAGCCCCAAAAGTTTTAACATGTTCCAGCATCAATTCAAAAGTCTTACATCCAAAATCTCATTTAATTATCACCTAAATCAGATACGGGTGAAACTCAAGGTATTAGTCATTCTGAGACAAATTGCTTGCTAGCTATGACCGATGAAATATAACAATTTATGTGCTTCCGGAATACAATTGGTGGCACAGGCTAAGCATGTTCCAAATCTTTAAGTTCTTCTTCTCTTTTGACTACCAATTCCTTCTTTAAGTCTTTTCCCTCTTCCTATATTTTACTGTAAGTAACTTCTTCAACTTTGCTTCAATTTCATCACTCATAAAACACTAAGAAGTGAACACAATTCAGTCATGTTCATTGCCATTGTATGACAAGGAGGGCCTTTCCTCCAGTGTCTAATAACATGTTCTTTCTTTCCATCTGAGACCTCATCAGAATGGCCTCTATCATCCATATTCCTATCAATGTACTGCCCAGGATTACTCAGGTATTCTCTAGGAAGTTTGAAACCTTCTCTGCAGTCCTCTTCCTCTCCTCTTCTGAGCCCTCAGCAGAAGCTCATGGTAATATAGGCTTTTTCCAGCATGCACTTCAAAACTCTTCCAGCCTCTACCCCATTACCAAGTTCCACATCCACTTCCACACTTTAAGGTATTTGTTACAATAGCATCCCAATTCCTGGTACAAGAATTAGAATTTAACATGCAAGGTGCTAACCTGATGTGGGGTAGAGGAGCCACCCAGAGGGCTGGAGTCTAACATTTTCTCCCAAGTCATAGTCTTATACAAATCACTGTAAGTTTGGAGAGTATATGCTTATCATGAATTTTTGTAGGTGGTAGAAAATGAGAGAAAAGCAAGGAAAGCAATGAAGCTAGCCTGCGGAGAAAACCCCACATGGCATCTCTCCAAGCTCCCAACCATTTCCCCATCCACCCTCTAGTTGGCATTCCTTCTTCCTTCCCTGTGCTTGTTCTATTACATCTTGCTCTGTCAAGAAGCCAGCAGGAACACAGTGCTCTAGAAAGGTTCTGGTCAGGCATCAAAAAATCAGGTTCAAGTGCAACTTTACCACATTGTGACCTCGGGGAGTTGGCTACTTTTCTGAAAAAGTAGGGACATCAGTTTCCTCCCTGCCTGTTCCAGTGGAGGCCTAGATGATACTGGATGTGAAAGTGAAGAGTGACATATACATCAAAGATCAAAGTAGACACACTTCCTCATTGCCATGGGAGAGTCTGTGGAGCAGGGAAAGAAAGGCAGAGAGGGGGCACGCTCCACAGTGGAATCAGCCCCATCAGTGACAGAGGCTGCAGAGTGGATCTTCCCAGGGAGAGGCCAGCAAAGTTCCAGGCTCTTCTGCACTCACGTAAAAGAGCTGGGTAAAGTGCCAAACCCCTCTTCCAGAGGCCTCCCTTAAAAGGACCAACTCCCTGTCATCTATTGTAGAATTTAAAAAACTGTCCTTCTTAAGAAAGGACAAGGTTTAAGGCCAGGAAAAATGGCCAGTCTGGTAGAAACTATCCTTCTTAAGGAAGGACAAGGCTTAAGGCTTGGAAAAATGGCCAGTCTGGTAAATTCTGTTACTCACATCCAAGGGCCCACTGCTAATGCTCATGGCCATGAGAAATGGCTTCAGTGGTGCTGACAAGGCAGGGCCTGTAGCCAAGAGGCCTTGGGGGCAGATTCAATGCTCACAGCCTATCTACCTTTTGTTCTCTCACTCACCTCTCAGTTTTTGCCTCCTTAAAGGACCTGTGATTCTTCACACGTAGAAGATACTTTTACCACTAGTGATTTGAACCCACTTAGGAAATGTACCAGAGATGAATTGTACCTTGTTTTCTGCTGAGGGCCAGAGTGAAGGCACTGTATGGAAACATCCCTCCTCCCAAGTCTCAATGTTCTAAAAGAAAACAGGTCTAGTCTCATCCTTTTCTGGATGTTAGAAAAGAGGGGAAATGGAGAGACAGCAGTGGCAAGTCTGCTTAGTGACCCAAGTCCAGAGACAGTGTCCAGCCTTAGAAGCAGACCTTTGTATGAGTATAGGGTGGCCTCAGGGCCAACTGGACACCCCTTTCCAGAAGCCCCAGGTCTCAGCAGTGCTCTTGAAATTCCTTCCATCCATAGATGTCATCTGCAACATGGAAGCTCACCTTTGAGGACAGAGATGCAGAATTGTGACATCTCCATCCCTAGATGTCATCTGCAACATGGAAGCTCACCTTTGAGGACAGAGATGCAGAATTGTGGCTACAGTCCCTGCCCTCCCTAAGGAAGAAATGCAGTAGCATCTGTAAGAAAGCCTAAGGGCCCCATAAGGAAAGCAAGCTGAAAGGCCCTGAGGGTGGGGAGCAGGCTTTGGGACAGGGAGAATAGGGGCCTCCTTGCACAGGGCAGTTTGGGAGTGTGAAGTCTAAACCTGGAGAGGAATGCTGCAAAATGTTTTGGCTACATACTAAGTAGCGCAGTCTGAGAGCATACTTGAAATGACCAGAGGTAGCAGAAGTGATTGCAAAGGGGCTTGGGATTGTCTGTTGTCCAGAGTGATTGCAAAGGAGCTCGGGAATGTCTGTTGTCCTTTTTGATGAGACCAAAGCTCTAAGTGTAGATAATAGATGTGTATATTAGTAATGAACCTGGCCTCTGTGATTCTCATATGCGTAATACATCAGAGGCAAATATTCATCATGTACTTCCTATTCTATAGGAGGTAATACAGTGCGTGGGTGTTCCTTTATTCATCTGTTCAATGAATCTTCACTATGTGCAGGGGACTCTTTTAGGTGCTAAAGGAAGCCATAGGCAAATCCAGCAAGCTTTGTCCTCATGGAGCTTACTGTATATACTCGCGTATATATGGTATATTCCACTGGGGAGAGACATGGGCCAAGTGAGCACTTTCGGATACTAAAGAGTTCTGGGTAAGATAACCCTTCTCTGAGCCACCTACTGGGTCCCCATCCTCTTTCCCATTGGCACTGCTATTGGGATACTGAAAGCAAACAGAGTGGAGCAACTCTGCCCTCTGGCAGTTTCTCAGGCAGCAGCCTTCAGCAAGGCCAGTGCAGAGGGAAAAACAGAAGAGGGAAGCTGCTCTATCCTCCCCCAGGCTGCTGACAACTTGAAAACTCACTAAAAATTGATTTAGGCTATAAGTAAGATATAAGCGTATTAGTTCTAGGTGGGAATCTTAGGAGATGATTTTGATTTTCTTTTGAATGCTCTAATATTTTTGTTATTACAATGTATTGTTTATGCAATAAAGAGAGCAGGTTAGCCTAGTTAAATTAAATTAATAAGAAATATATTTGGGTAAATAGGCAGGAAACAGATCTTAGGGTGATGATGAACATCTAACCATGCCATTGTATGGTTTACAAAGCAATCTCACAAAAAACATCTCCTTCAAGCCATTACAAGACTTTCTCAAGGTTATATAGAAAATAAACCTTAGTGCAGAAAAATGCCTGACCCTCAGGTCCCCGACTTCTTAGCAAATGCATTTTCCATTATCCCACAGCCCATGGGCAGCTGACCTCACTTCTCTTCACAGCTAAAGCATTCAGAAAACTGCTGAGCCTCAGACCCTAACTCTCTTGTCCTCCAGAGACCAAGCTGACACCTTGAAGTATGCATTGAACTAGTCTGTACTAAGCCCCATCAGGTTCTAGGCATGGTGTATGGGAATACAGTGAAGAACAAAATAGGTTGCCCAGCTAAGGGGATGAAGCTTTAACAAATGAGCGAACTGCCTAGCACTCTGGGAGGCAGAAGCGAGTGTATTGCTTGAGCTCAGGAGTTCGAGACCAGCCTGAGCAAAAGTGAGACCCCGTCTCTAAATACAGCTGGGCATTGTGGCAGGTGCCTGTAGTACCAGCTACTTGGGAGGCTGAGGCAAGAGGACAGCTTGAGCCCAAGAGTTTCAGGTTGTTGTGAGCTATGAAGCCATAGCACTCTACCAAGGGTGACAAAGTGAGACCGTGTTTCAAAAAAAAAAAAAAAAAAAAAAAAAAATGAGCGAACATGTGATATAAATCATGGTAACTGCAGTAAAAGAAAAGTAAAGGGTATTATGCAAATGACTCCATGAGAGGGAGCTAATTTGCATTGGGGCAGCAGCCCTTCACTCAGTATCCAGCAATACACTGTCCCTGAGTACACCCAAGGTTAAATCAGGCAGATTCTAAGATATAGGCCGAGATTATAGGACAGCAGGCTTAAATCTCAAAGGACATGTTCTGGATGGCAAGGCAGCTTGCAAAGCCAAATGAAAAGTTAATTAAGAATACCACCTGCAGTTATAATAATGGAAGAGCTCCCTGAAACCCTGTCTGGAACAAGGTGGGGTTTATCAACCAGATCATCAGAGATATCCCACAAATGTCCACAAATGACTGTCATGAGGAGAGATCATAGAAGGCTGAGAATGGGCAAGAAAGGTGGTATTGAATACCTGTGCCACCCAGGTATTGGTGGCCAGATGAATTGAATTCAGCTTAATGTTGAAGCCTGATTTCAGTACCAGGCAAATCGACAACACCTGCCAAAGGAAGGCGCCCAACACCTTCCTTTATTCACCTGCATTAAGGTTTATTTGTTTACAAACAAAAAGTATGTAACTAATAATACAAGGGGACTTTAGAAAGTTTGTAGAAAATGGAATTAAAAGATAAAAATTAAGGCTCAGCACCTGTAGCTCAAGCGGCTAAGGTGCCAGCCACATACACCAGAGGTGGCAGGTTTGAATCCAGCCCGGGCCTGCCAAACAACAATGACAATTACAACTAAAAAATAGCTGGGCATTGTGGTAGGTGCCTGTATTCCCAGCTACTTGGGAGGCTAAGGCAAGAGAATCACTTAAACCCAAGAGTTGGAGGTTGCTGTGAGCTGTGATGGCACAACACTCTACCAAGGGCAACAGCTTGAGGCTCTGTCTCCAAAAAAAAAAAAAAAAAAAAGACAAAAGATAAAAATTAAAATGTATAAACTTCATTTCTCAGCATATGCTCTATCAAGTTCAAGCCATTTTTGTAAATGATGATACCAGCCATTTAGTTCATCCCTAAAGAACAGTGTCCTGGGAATTTAACCATATCAATACAGTCCTTTTTGCATTATTCGCTGAAGAAAAAATGAGAGCCACTTAAAGATTTTTTTATGATTAGGAAACAAAAAGAAATTAGAAGGAGTAAAATCAGAACCCTTAAGGTGGATGTCTAATGATTTCCCATTGAAACTCTGAACAAATTACATTTGTCTGATGAGAGAAATGAATAGGAGCATCATCATGGTGGAGAAGGACTCTCTGGTGAAGGCCTTCCAGGTGTCTGTCTGTCAAAGCTTTGGCTTACTCTCTGAAGCCTGTCTCATTATAAGCAGATGATATGTTCTTTGGCCCTCCAGAAAGTCACAAACAAAATGCTTTGAGCATCTCCCCAAAATGCTGTCATGACCTTTGCTCTTGATCAAGCTACTTTTGCTCTGACTGAACCACTTCTACCTGTTGGTAGCCACTACTTTGATTGGGTGTTGTTTTCAGGATCATACTGATAAAGCCATATTTCATCTCCTGTTACAATTCTTTGAAGAAATGCTTCTAGATCTTAATCCCATTTCTTTAAAATTTCCATTGAAGGCTCTGGTCTTGGCTGGGGGTGGTGGCTCATGTCTGTAATCCTAGCATTCTGGGAGGCCGAGGTGGGTGGATTCCCTGAGCTCACAGGTTCAAGACCAGTCTGAGCCACAGCGAGACCCTGTCTCTAAAAATAGCTGGGTGTTGTGGCAGACACCTGTAATCCCATCTAATCGGGAGGCTGGAGCAAGAGAATCGCTTCAGCCTGAAAGTTTGAGGTTGCTGTGAGCTGTGATGCCATAGCACTCTACTGAGGGTGACAAAGTGACACTGTCTCAAAAAAAAAGGAAAGAAAAGAAAAGAATGGAGAAAGGAAAAGAAAACTCCACTCTTGTCTGCAGCTCACCTCGGCGTAACAGTTTTTTCACCCATTGAGTGGAATATTTGATTAACTTTAATTTGCAGTGAGAATTGTGTAAACTGAAGCAATTGAGATGTCTAAGGTGCTGGCTATTGTTTCCCATTAATTGATGAATTATTTCCTCAAGGATTGATGTGGGTTATCTGCTGTGGGCTTTAACTTTAACATTGTTTCATATTGTTTTAGAATGAGTTATCTATTTGTAAACTACTAGTTTCTTTGAGGCATTGTCTCCATAAAAGTTTTGCAAAGCATTCATGTTTTCACCATTTTTCCACGCTCCACACGAGCTCCACCACAAATTTTATGCTTGCTCAGTTTTAGCAGAATTCATGTTGATTTCTCAAAGTGATATCCTTTTTAGATCCTGTTCAGACATTTTGTAATAAGTTAGTGTGAGTTTATTTGGATGCAAAAAAAATTGACATCCATGTGCATTCTTTTCATAATACATATCTTCCACGAACTTTTTGAAGTCCCTTCCTACAAGGCAGGGTACTTCAGTATTCAAGTGGGTGGCACAGGCATTCAATACCACAGGACTTCAGAGATGGTACAGGACAGGAGTACACAGCTAGGCGTCAGGAAAGGCTTCTGTGGAGAGGTGGGACTCACTCAGGGTGAGTGGATTTAGATGTTCCTAGAGGTAATCCCATTTGGCAAGGTCCCGAGGAATACCCGGGAGACACACAATATGGCCTGTGTGCTCTTTATCTGCCAGGTGCTGGTGGCTGGCTTCCTGGCCTTCTCCCCTGTGCTGGGACTTAAGAGAGGGAGCCAGGTCCCCTTCTATCATGTCTGTGGTTTCCAAGTGTTCCTCCAACAATGGTCTGAAGAACCAGGAGTGCTGTTTGCCAGCAAGGATAACATGAAGCCTGATTTCGGTACCAGGCAAATAGACAACACCTGCCCAAACAGCTGACCTGCACATTGGGTTTTGGTGCCATATAACCATAAGTGAAGCTCAAAAACTCCAGGTGCTGGGACGCAGAGGAGGCAGGAAATCCAAGTCAGGTCAGGTTTTCAATTGCCATTTGACATTACAGGCACCACTGCTGTGATCTGAGCTAGCTAGGGTGAGCTCTCTAGACACACCACCCACTGAATGGTAATAAGAGTAATAGCCATATTTTGAAGAGTGCAAACTTTTACATGGTGCTTCAGAGTCTGCAAAGATTTTTGTAACCTACCTCTACCACTTATGAATTCATATTTGCAACACACAAACATTATCATATGGCTTTCAAAGATTATGCTATCTTATTTGTAATAATAATATATCAACAGTTATATATCCTGGTTGACAGCTGGTGAAGGGCTGGGCCTGGGGACGCTAGACGTCTTCCATATATCCCTCCACATGACACTTAGTCATCCTCAATGACACCTTCATCTTCAAATCATTCGGACTTGACAGTGTGGCCTTTGAATAGGTGAAGAGAGCTCTACAGGGAGGCTGGGGAGCCTGAATTCAGTTCTGGTGTGACTCCCAGTGCTTTCTCTGTTTTAAAAGCATAAACCTTTACCTTTAGACAATCCTGGGTTCAAATCCCAGGTTCACCACTTACTAGCTTTGTGACCCTTGGTAAGTTAACTAACTTCTCTGAGCCAATTTCCTCTTCTGTTAAACATGGACAGTACCTGTCTCATGCTCTTGTTGTGAAGACAGTTAAGAGGCACAGCGCATGAAGAGCTTAATAACAGGGCTTGGTACTTAGTGCTAACCAAGTGCTAACTATATTCTTATCATCACAGAGGACATCTCAGTTTTGCTCCCTTGCTTGAACCCACAGACAAGGTCAGAACCCACGCGTGGGCACTCTCCCTTTCTGCATGGATTAGTGTGCTGCAGCAGGACGGGGCTGAGAGCCCTGGAGAGGCCACCTTTGTTGGGCAGGCAGCACTCCCCACAAGTTGCTGGGCTTGCAGTGAAGTGCTTCCCCCAGCTTCTGTCATTGGATCACAGGGACAGAGGGTAGAATCTTGCTCCCAAGCCTTCTAAATGCACTGTCCAATATAGGAGCCAAAGGCTGCGTATGCTATGGAGCACTTGAAATGTGGCAGGTCTGAATTGAGATTTCAAAGACCGAGTTCACAAGAAAGGAATACAAAATATCTCATTAGTCATTTTTTAGATCGAATACATGCTGAAAGAATGTGCTGAGTATATTTGGTTGAATAAAATGTTAGCGAATTTCATCTATCTTTTTTGCTTTTTCTTTTTTAATGTGGCTACTAGAAAATTGAAAATTATACATGTGGCTTATATTATATTTCCATTGCACAGTGCAATATAAGCTCCATGAAGACAAGAACTTTGTCTCTTTCATTCGTGCCTGTGTCCCTGGTACCCAGAACAGCACCTGAATGAGTGAGTGAGCCAGCGAGTGCATGAGGTCAGAGATCATTCTAAAGTGGGGTCATGCTTGAGCAGATGGGGACAATGCCTGGGCAGCCTGGGTCATGTGCAGACGAGGAAACCAAGGCTGAAAAGATATTAAACACTTGTCCCCAAACAGCCAGGACTCAAACCAAGTGCATCCCAGACCTATGCTTTCCTTTGAGTCTACCTCCCACAGGCAATGTCAAAGTGCAGAAAGAACACTAGATTTGGAATTGTTTTACAAGCAAATTCCTACAATTTACCACTGATGTCTTACTCTCAGGCAAGTCACTGGGCCTCCTTGGGCCTCAGGCCCTCTTGTCCTCATTTGTACTATGTCAATCACCAGATTCCGGTGCTTTCCTTTTTTTCTGATGGTGTATAGAAATAGGCAGTCCCATTCTGGGATGTAGTCTCCAAGGCTGAGCCCTACACAGTTCCCCACTCCCCTCTCCTCTTCCCCATCCAAAGGAGGCTCCCTGACTGAGCTTTCCTTGCATCACCCAAATCAATGCTTTGTTTGTTTAAGGGCTCTCTTTGACTTAACTTGGTTTTAGATGCTTTTCAGATGCAGCCTTTTTCCTTGATCTTGTAATGAAATTCCCTCAGAGATATTTAATCCTAGAAACAGCCTCTGCTATCTCATATTCTCTTTAAAGAAAAAAAGACATCTAAATAAGAAACATCCTGCCATATTCAAATAAAAATCTCAGATGGCAAATGGGCTTGTCTCCCTCGTGTCTGCATTCATTATTCTGTTGCCATCCATACCAATGAATTTCCTACATTTTGTTACAAAAATGAAAGGTACTTAATACACCACCCGCCTTTTGTGTCTTCCACATGAATCTTGAAGGGATCTCGGTGCTTTATCAACATTTTCCATCGTGTTTACTCTACTAAAACATTCTCTCTTGTACTCCCCTTTTCTTTAACCTGCCAATTGAATGCCCCTCCTGACCTGGTCCCAGCCTCCCCACCCTGAGCTTTTTGAAAAAGAGCCTGTGTTGTTCCCACTTCCAACCCCAGCTCAAGAGCCTCTTGAATTTTAATCTAAGCAAAGACTATTTTAGAGCCAAAACTGACTTCTCAAAGATGAAAATCTCACCCACTCCTGCCCGGGTGAAATGCCAACACTATTTTTGATCAGAAGGGATAAAGAAAGATTTGCCAGAATCAACTGTGTCATTCTAAAGCGCGACAAAGTCGAATAAAGGGTAGAGCTGCTTTTCAACCAACCCGGTGTGGGATGCAGAACCCCCTTACTCACCCTCCTGTAGCTCAGCCACTTGTGGATGTGGAGTCCCTTCCCTCAGCAGAGTGGTTCACTGGCCAGGAGTGACTGCTCAAGGATGCATACGAGTTTTAAACAGGCAGCAAAGCTCCAGGGGCAGGACAACAAATCTACTTTCTCAAAAATAATCACATGCTAAATTCCAAAGCCAAACTAATTCTCTTATGGTGCCATTCAGCTGGCATTGACAGAGTGACTCCTAGTACAAGACGCTGTGCTAGGCGACACAGATAAAAAGCCAGGGGTGCACTGTCCTTGCCCTCAAATAGCTTACAGTCTAATGGAAACAGACGCCTGTGACAAACTAAAACGTAAGGGAGAGTGAGGAAAGGCAGTAAGAAGGGAAGTCTGAGTGCGCAAATACACTGTAGAAAGACCAGAAGGAACACCACGACCTTAACAGTGGTTATTTTTGTTTATTGCATTTTGGGGATTTTTATTCTCTTTAATGGTTTCCACATTCTTGGTGTATTTTTTTTTTTTACAATAAATATATATTGCTTTTATGTTTACCTGGATGGAGTTGAAATATATTCTTCTTAGTAAAGTATCATAAGAACGAAAAAATAAATTTCTAATGTACTCCATACTATCATGAAATCAATATATAAACAATTACATGCTCATAAGAACAATAAAATATAGTCCAGTTCAGGGGTTGAAGGAAGTGGGAGGGGAGGAGGCAGAGGGGGAAGGATGATTGGCAGAAGGAGGCAGGGCGTGAGGCGGGATCTCACCTACTGTGCACATTGTGAGGGTGTATAACACGCCCCCTGGGTGAGGGGCTCTTCTACAAAGGGAACTTTGCCCTGGAAGTGAGAACAATGTAACCCCAAAATTTGTACTCTCATATTAATTTGAAATAAAAAAATAAAATAAATATATATTGCTTATAGGATAAAATGTTTTTGTAAGAAAAATAGAACAAATGATAAGGGACACTGATTTGGGTGATAAAATCAGACTCTGTGGAGTAAGGAGTATGTAAACATGGTAAAACTGGACAGTGAGGAGAGGAAGAAGGTGATTCTAAGCAAAAGGAGCAGCATGAAAGGGTCCCAGGCTGCAGGGAGGGAAAAGATGATGGAAGAAGTTCAGGATGTGTTTGGGGGAAGTCTGGGTAGATAGCAGTGTACACTGGCACTGGGACAGAGTGAGAGGCAGGGCAGGAGGGCTAGAGAGCCTTGAACACCAGGCCAAGCAGACGTGGAAGCTGGCTCCCTGTGTTGCCCCGGCCCATTGTGACAGTTGCTAATACAGCAGTCCTCACACTGCATTACACATGTCTACCTCACTACCCAGTTGCTCCCTGAGGTCAGGGATCACGGCTCATTCATTCTCCAACCATAGCACCCAGCATAATGACTAGCACATAACAGAAATCAACAAAATCTTCTTGCATGACTTGAATTTTCACAGGCTTGTTCCTTACCTTGTAGGTAATAAGGAGTCATCATGGGGTCCAGGACCTAACATGCTTTAGGGAGCTAATATGTGAATATGTGTTAGGCACTATGCTGGGTGGCTCTCTGAATTGACCCTACCTAAAACCCTGTGTGCTGTCGTGCACACTCAATTTACACATGCCTAAGTCAGATAGCCAGTAATCAGAGATGCCAGGACGGTCTGAAGACCTGTGGAGACTGGAGTCCAAGGGAAAGAAGTACAGAGACTAGACCCATGAGAGCTGCGGGGCCCTCGGCCAGCACAGCCATGTGGAGGGTGGGAAGGAGGAGCACAGTGGAAGGGGCCTCTGGAGGCAACGCTGACAGCTGAGGGCGGAAAGGTCTCTTAGGTACTGTATCAAGCACACTTATCATTTCTGATGTCGGAAGGGGACACACAGCATCAGCAGGGGCTTGCCCTTTCCTTATTAGATAGTATCAAAAGCAGGACCTACGGAAAGAGCCCTCCCCCATGCTGGGATCAGCCCCCTTCCCATTCTCTTATCCACTGGATTTCTATAAAAACTCTTAGACCCACAAAGGGCTAAAAGTAGACCTTCCAATTGATCCTGCAATCTCATTACTAGGTTTCTACACAGAAGAAAAGAAAATCATTTTTCCATAAGGACATTTGTACTCAAATGTTAATAGGAGCTCAATTCATAACCTCAGAGATGTGAACACAACCCAAGTGCCCATCAACCCATGGATGGATTAATAAACCGTGGTATTTGTATACCATGGAATACTGTTCAGCCATAAAAAGATGGAGACTTTGCATCTTTTTTGTTTACTGGATGGAGCTGAAGAACATTCTCCTTAGTAAAGTGTCTCAGGTATGGAAGACAAGCATCTCATGTACTCAACACTAATTTGAACTAATAGATGAACAACAACAGGCCCACGTGAAAGGAAAAATAATTAAATTCAAGTGGGGGGGAGCGGGGAAAGGAGGGAAGGGGCTCAGTAAGTTCCCACCTAACGTGTACAGTGTAGGGGTATTTGGCACACTTCCTGGGTGAAGGACTCACGTACAACTCAGACTTTTCCTAACAAACACGAACAATGTAACCTAATCATGCGTACCTTTCTTACATTAAAAAAAAACAACAAAAAAACAAAAACTCTTAGACCCAGACATTTCCATGAACTGTTGATACAACTGGCCACAAATACAAATCAATATCCCCAGACCCAACGAAAACAGGACTGAGAGTCAGAAATGGTTTCCCATCCTGTCTCAGTCTCTGCCTAAATAGGCAATCTTCATCTACTTCCTTCCCCTCTCTGAGCCTCGGTTTTCTCATCTGTGATTTAATGGAGCTAGATGAGATGATCTTTTAAGATGCCCAGGCTAAGTCCACAAGCATTTTTGTGGATTTTGTACTCCTCCTCAGTATTTATGTTCATTGTTATTAAATAATTCCTTATGTAATCAGTTAATATCTGTTTTTCCTGCTGGACTGTGAGTTTCCTGAGGCCAGGGCCGCCTGTCTTGTTCCCAGTAAAATTTCCAGTGCTTTACTAAAGTGCTGGGCAGGAAGCAACACTTCACGTCTTTGGCCAGCTCCATGCCCTTCCTCTGGTTGGAACCGTGTATGAACAGCAGCTGACCTTAAGACTTCTCATCCTGGCAGGACTTCTCTAAAGATACTTGCTCCCTAGACTTAGCAACACCAGTAATGGTCCTCCATCCTGCTCCCTAGCCCTGGTGCTGCATCTTGCTTTATGCTGCCCAGGGCCTCTCCCTCACAGCCCACGGTGGGCAAGGATGCTAGAGCTCCTAGATGCAGGGGATAACTGGAATGACCTCTACAAGCTTGCTCTATCCAGAGGATCCCAAAGCTAGTCCTTGGGGCTAACAGCTACTTTTTGGCCTGTGCTCAGCAATTTATAACATCTTCATCAACATCAAAACAGTAGCCGCTGATCTAACAGTGTCACATGGTGGTGCCCATGGGAGGAAACGTGTTTAGTCTCAGAAAATAAAATGAAGGTGTTCCTACCCTCTTCATTCATTTCAAGGCCAATGGGTCCCTGACAGATCTGACGACTGAAGACAAAGAATAAGCGGACTTCAGTTGTTCCCTCTGTTTGCTCTTCTCTCTCCATCCAGTCCAGGCCTCGCGCCTCCCTCCCTGTGCTCAGTGCACTGCAGGACCTAAATGCTTCCTGCCAGGCAGCAGTGAATCTCTTCTCCCCCACCCTTACGGCAATATCATACTCAGGTGACCTCTTTGCTCCCACTCTATTGGCCCTTTCTGAGTTAGCTGTTCAGAACAACACCTGGGAAATGCACACAAAAGATCCAATAGGGAGCTTAGTGAGCTCTTGTACAAGCACTCTAACACCTTCTCAGCTCCTGCTGAGCCCTCTGGGAAACTCAGGGAGGACTCTGCTTTCATGGGCATCGTTAATGACAGTGTTGCTTGCCTAAGTTGCAGAAAGTAGGGCCTGGATGTGCATTTTCTCACGCAGTGCCCCATGAGATGATTCCACGACACAACTGGCTGGTTATTAACTAAGTGCAGTTGGCATTGTGTGTGCTTCCATGATGGCTCCTCCAACGTGATGCTTTCAGAATGGCATAAAAAGGTCCCTTTGGAGCTGTTCATCAGAAGTGATGTGACTTAGGTTAGGGATCTGCTGACTAGGTTACCTTCCAAGACCTGGACAGAGCCACCCAATGATGTCAGCAACATTACCCAGACCTTTCAGAGGTGGAAACCCATGGCTTTGCTCACACTCCTGAAACCACCACTACAAGGTGGGACTACTGTTATAAAGTAGGGGAGAGGGAATGCTGGACACAATGGCCATTACATTATCCTACACAGCAATCGAATGACAGTGTTCACACACATGGCCTCAGCCTCGCAGGCCTCCTTGGCACCCTTCATTGGTTCCACTGCTGTCGAATGGTATGCAAACTCACTTCACAGGCTTCTCGGGCCTTTTGTGACCTAAAGAGGTGCAGCAAATGCTATTTTATGAAGTGGGACAGGACAGAATGGAGAAGCATTCACCTTTCCTAGAAAAAAGAAATTATTTGTAGCGAGGGGTCTTCTGGTGGGTTATCTACAGAATTAGTCTCCACTGCACTTGGAAAATCACTCCCTACTCTAGTTAGTCCTGCCTTCTATTTCCCTTCCAGCCTTTCTGCTTTCACTGATGTTGCTTCCCTATCTGAAAGACTCTCCTGTATTCTTCCCATCTTGTCAAATCTTATCCACCTTTTAGGCAGTCTATTAGACACCAGGGTCGCTGCAACAAATTATCAAAAACTAGATGTCTTAAAACAACAGGAATTTCTTCCCTCACAGTTCTGAAGTCCAGAGGTCCTCAGTCAAAGTGACTACTGGGCTGTGCTTCTTCCAATTCCCTCTGGAATCTGTTCCTTGCTTCTTCTGGCCTCTGGTGCCCTCAGGTACTCCTTGGCTTGTGGCTACATCACTCTAGTCTCTGTCTGACCTCAGATGACCTTGTTCTCTCTGCATCTCTTTTAAAGACAATTGTTACTAATTTGAGTGACCACCTGGACAACCCAGAATGATCTCATCTCAAGAACTATAACTTCATGACATCTGCAAAGACCCTTTTCCAAATAAGGTCTGGCACTGAGGACATGGACCTATCTTTTTAGCATTCACACACTATAGACAGTGATTCTCAATCCTCACACTGCATCAGATCATCTGGGGATAGTTTGAAACACTCCAGATGTTTGGGCCTCACTTCAAAAATTTGATTTCAAGTGATCCTGGGTAAGTATTTTTTTTAGTCCTGGAAAGATTTTATTTTTTTAATTTCCCAGTTTCTAAATTGCAGCTAAGAGGGTAGGGTGGGGGATAAAGGGACCCACGTCTCTAAGATGATAACAGCTTTCCCTAATCACTTTTTCCTCCGGGATTCTTTTTTCCAACTTAGTCATGAATCAGACTGTCATCTGCCCTTTTGTAAATGCAGCGCAGAGTGCTAGAGACCTCGAAGATCATTTCATTCAGGGGGTACTCCACCCAATCAAAGCCCCAGTTTTATAACCAAATATTTAGAAACACCCTCGTTACCACCTGAAATAAATTTCCTAGGTATGCATAAATCAGCTCTAATTATAAAGGAGAAAAAAGAAATGTAATTTTAATAAAATAATATATGTTTCAATATGGAAGTGCTCACACATGGCTGCACAGGAATGTACAAGGAAGCAGTCAGTGTTCACCCCTCCTTGTCCTGGGCAAGTTTAGACTTAGCAGAAGACAAAGGGACGCCCCTCTGGATAAGAAGTACAAGGAAACAAGTGAGCAGGGGGATATACGAGGACAACAGAATAAAGTGATATTAGGGTAAGAAATACAAACGCACTTTCTCTGATGTATATGATAACAGGAGGAAGGAAACGACCTTCACTGAGGCACAGATAATAAGCCCAATCAAATAGCAAATGTGGAAGCAGAGAAAACAAGGAAGCACGTTATTCTTGCGAATGAGCTAAGCCTCACGTGTGAGGTGTAGTGTGGTAATAATTTATTATGCTGTGACATAGGTCAGGGTAGCGACACAGTATTATGCAAGATTTGTCTCCGATCTGGAAAGCCCACCCCCAGTGCTGGGGCTTACTTTCCGACTCTGTTGTTTGAAAAAAGCCTTGAAAATGGTATCTTTTCAGTTGAGGAAGTGGGGAGAGGTGGAAGGATTGGAAAAAGTTGTTTGACAGATTTTGAAGGAGATTATCAGAGTAAGGGAAAAGAACAAGAGGAAACCTCAAAGTAAATAATTGTGACATCTAACTTTCACAAGAGACTTCTTATCATTGTACTATGAATGTAAAGTTGTCTGTATATACATAAAAATATAAACTATTTTAAAGGCAGCTTTTACAAAGATGTTCACTGATACTTCATGTGCCTCTGCTAACTTAATAGCATTGAATTCTGTGTCTGTTAGATGAAGTCTCAAATCTCCTCTTTCAGATCTGCAAATGGTTTCTTTGCTTTGCAGTAACTGCAGGCTGCACTGGAACCTATTTCAGTTAAATGTATGTTAGGAGATGCCCTGATTCTAGACGCACGAATTGGGGAAATAGTCCCATCAGTTCAAGGCTTTGTCTTTATTTCATTTAGGTGTCTCTTCCCTTTCCAAACAACTGTTTCTTAAATCGCTGGGGTTTGGGCATAACTTCTTTGAAAGTTTGTGAAGCCTTACTCCAAGAGACAGCACTCATCCTGTTAGGACTACTGACCAAACCCAACCCTATTCATTTTTCTAATGAGGAAACAGGCCCCGGAGGGTAGGTCAACTGTAAATTTTGCTCCCCTTCCTGTCACTAAGTTCCTTCAGGACAAGGAGGGTATGAGATGTGTCCCTTTTACCTTTACGCAGCTGCCAGAGAAGCACACACACAGAGTGTATGTATGAAGACTCTGGATTCTCCTTTCCAACCTGAAAGCCAGTCACTTCTAATTACTCATCCATAGAAGCACAAGCAACACATTCCCAGCAGTCACTTGGGACTGAATTTCAACACCTCAGTTTTGTATAATTTCACCACTTGCACCAGCTGCAGCTGAAGACCACTGCATTAGAATGAAAAGCAACTGGCTCCCTCCCCAGCCCCCTCTGCTGTAGGCTGCTGTGTTAACATCACAGAGAAAGAACAAATGAAAAAGCAAAAGCCGCAGTTGTCCTAAGATAACCACAGAGATGACAGATGCTGCTGCGTGCAAACTTAGGGGAGGAGAAAGATAAACAGCAATGATCATAAGCCAAGAAAGCATGAGGATAAGAAGCCTCGGGCTCCAAATCCTTCTGCTGAGGTGTGATTCAGATGGAAAGGGATGACCTATGAACTGACGCTCCTGGTCCTGTCTTTCCCCTACCCCTGCACGCTCCCCCCTCAGCGGGCTGCTTTGGAAGTCCTTCACTGGGAAAGAGGATTCTGCCCCTCTAGTGGAACAGTAACTCCCTGCATGTGTGCCCCTGTGGGAGACCACCTGGCTTAGAAGTGAAACAGACGGCCAGGAACGAGAAAAGCTGAGGCGGAAGCAACAAAGGGAGAGGTGGTTTCCTCAGCCCACCTTCCACCCTGACTGCACTCCTCTCCAGAGAGCTGCGGCTGCTGTCACGTTCACCCGGGGCTGTGGGCAGGAGGACGGCTCAATCCCTCAGCTCACAGCCTCCGCTTCCGGGCCTTGCTTCCTTTCTTCGTGAAGCAGAACAAAATTATGAGGACCCAAGAGAGCTGGAAACCACCCACCTTGTTGCTCCATCATGAATTTGTCTCTTTTGCCACGTTCAGGGCCCGGCCCAACACATCCATGTCACCAATGGCGCACTAGCCCAGTGCACTGCAGCTTTCTGTTGACGTCTCAGAGCTGGGCTCCAGGCACCAAATGTGGCTCCTTCATCCTATCACTCACAACTAGCACAGTGCCTGGCATTCAGAAGTCGCTCAGTAAATCCTTAGGGGCTGAAAGGACAAAGGGCACAGGGGAGCCAATTCTACTCTATAAAACAGGAAAGGCCATCAAGCAGGAGCCATCACCTTTGTTAGGAGAACCAACATGCATTGTCATCAGCCTGTTTTGGGTTAGGCAGCCTGTCACCCATCTTCGGACATGCCCTTATCTTCGTCATGACCATCACCCCCATGGCATCAGCAACGACAAACTTAACTGGTGAGTGGTGTAACTATAAACCACACCTGTTTTTAAAGACTTTAGAAGTAGCATAACATATCGTCTAAAATGTCAGGTTCTAGAGCCAGAAAAACCTGGGTTCAGAGCCTAGTTTTACTACACAGGCGTTATGAATCTTGGTGAAACTTCCACATTCTGTCACTGTTTCCTCATCTATAAAATGGTGACAGTAATGCTTCTTCCTTTAGGGGTCCTGGTGAGATAACACATGTGATAGAATAATACTTTTGACTCTCTTTTCTTTCATCTTTATTGCTAATCTCCAAGTGGTTACACAGACAGTGCTAAAGCAAGCAAGAGAGCAGCATTCCTTCCCTTCCACTTCTGAGAGGTGAGAAAGGCCTGGTGAAGCAGAGGCTGCAAACTCAGTGTCCAAGCAAAGAACAGGACGAGCCAAGGATGAGGGAGGAACAAGGATGAGCAAGTGAAGCAGAATGGTGGCCATACAGAAATCTGCCTGCTCCCTTCTGCTGGAAAGAGAAAGCCCTTGGAAGTGATTTCTCCTTCCTCCTTAATCTCCAAAAAACCAGCATAATTGTGATGACAAATGGAGGTCTGCCCCCAGGTTCAATGAAGAATCAGTGCGACATGGTGTGGAAGGCATCAGGTAGGAGCAGGTCACCCTCCTTAGACAGACAGACATCTGCCACTCAGTCCAACCAGCTGACAACATACAATGAGTAGAAGCCAGTCATTCTAGCTCTTCTGATAATTCAAAGATGTATCAGAATTTTTAAATGCTTTACACATTCAGGGACAATACAAAATGACAGGCTTATTCCCTGCAGCATTCTTGTAACAAAGAGCAAATAACTGAGAACAACTTATGTTTGTTTAAATAAATAATGGCACACCCATAGAATGGGATGCTATGTCCTTCTAACAAAAAGAGTGGAGAAGCTCTCAATATATTGATAAGATTGCCAAGATAAATGAAGCAAAAATTGGAAGGTTAATAAAAAGTGTGAGTAGTATGCTAAACATAGGGATGGAGAAAAAGAAAAAAGGATATGCAAAAAATAGAATAATTTATTTAGCGACCAGTATTTGCAAAAAGAAACACTGGGAAGATACATAGGAAACTAATAAAAGTGGTTATGGAGGAGGGTAGGGCCGGGCAGGCAGATACAAGCAGGGATAAGATTTCTCTAGGGATTTGATTTTTGAACCATGTGAATGTATTGCCTATTCAAAAATAACATGAAAACACTGTAAACCACCTGTTGGCCTCCAGTTTGCAACCTCTGCAATAAAGGCTTTGAGACTGGAGAGGTAGAAAAAGTTGGTAGCAAAGGGTCCAAGTTTTACTAGGTTTAGAGACAAGCAAGCTGTTCAATATCCAGCATCTGGAGTTCTTTCTGGATTGCCTGGCAATGAGCTAGTGGGGCCCAGCAGCTCCCCGTCTCCCAGGAGAAAGGGGTGCTACTCTCATCCTCTTGTGTGAGAGGCTGTCCCCAAACCCTCAGCTTCCCCTGAAACTGAGGTCTCCAGGTGCTGATAGGTGGAATTTCCCTGTGTTCTTCCACAGTTAAGGCTGTCAGGAACCGAAACGGTCTGTGTGTTCCCCTTTGTCAAGGCTCTGTCCCACTCATCCCATAAAAAAAGAGAGTGACAGGTGGGTACAACTCCCCCACTAAAGCACAGCATCATGGTGTTCCCAGCTGGGCCCAGCTCTCAGCACGCTTCCCTGGGGAATGCCGAGAACAGAAGCCATGCAGCCCTGCTCACCTTCCCCACCAATTAGAGGCAGCACCAAGGGATGCTGTTTGTATTCACCCCAGCCCTGCATATGAATTCTGACAATTTGTTTGCAAATTTATCCCAGAAACAATGCTACATACCTCATTGTTGAATATCACTATGGCCAGCCTCACAGTCCTCCTCTTGGGAAGCTGTGCACTGACACCAGCACCTAGTCCACCCTTCAGAGCAATTCTGGAACTCTGTTTCTGGAATGACCATCAGAGCTGTCATTGAACAGACCTGACAATTAAGTTCGCAAACCTACTATGTGCTTATGTTGGCAGCACAGCACAACAACTCAGTAAGGTTTCATAACCTTGGTGTATCACTGTCTCACAGCTGTGTTTGTGTTGACATGTGATGATGTCTTGCTGAGTATGTTCATTATCGTCACTGAGTGTTGTTTTTATGTGCTGTCTGATGACAGCTCTGATGATCATTCCAGAAAATTCAAAATTGCTTTGAAGGGTGGACTGGGCACTGGCATCAGTGCATAGTTTCCCAAGGGGAGTAAATTAGAAAGTGACTGTCGTGATAATCAATGAGGTATGTAGCACTTTTTCTAGAATGAGTTTGTGAACTTAATGATTCCTAGGCTTACACGTGCATGAGCTCACTTAGTGTTACGGATTGAACTGTGATCTCCAAAACAAAGATCTATTGAAGTCCTAACCCCTAGTACCTCAAAATGTGACCTTGTTTGGAAAACAGATTCCTCCAGTTTGAGGTCAAACTGGAGCAGGGTGGGTCCTTAATCCAATATAAGTGATGTCCTTATAAAATGGGGAAATGTGGAGACAGACACACACAGGGAATGCCATGGAATGATCATGGCAGAGACTGGAATTACACGCTGCAAGCCGAGGAATACCAAAGCTGGCTAGAATCTAGGGAGAGGCACAGAGGAGCCTCCTACATATCAGAGAGGGGCGTGACTCTGCTGACACCTTCATTTCAGACCTCCAGCCTCCAGAGCTGAGAAACAACCACATTTCTGTGGTTTTCATCACCCAGTTTGTAGTACTTTGTGACAGAAACCAATACGTACATAGTACCAGTGGGCCAACTCGACTGGCAAAAGTACCTGATGCTGCTCCTCTTTGTACATGTCCACAGATACTGATGACAACTCTACCCAAAGGAGTGAAAATTCTTGGATCTTATCTAGTCAAGTTTATTGGTCAAATCAACCCAAAAGCAATGACTGAGTGCTGAGAAATAAAATATTCTATTACTGCCCTCAAGGACCTGACAGTCAAATGGAAGAATCAGGAAAGACACATGAAATGTAACAACACATATCATTATGGCTGAAGCATTATGTCCCTACCCCCTGTGGATGCCATAGAGGTCACTCTTAACTAAATCCCGCTGTGCCACCGGTCAGATTCAACCTTCTACTGCATGTCACTTTACTGCTCCTGATGTGCATGTCTGGAAGGACCACTTTCCTGGTTCTTTAGGACATTCTTTACAATGCCAGGCTACTAGAAAACTTCTAGCAGCTGTTACCACTGCCCCTGGCATGAAGTATGAGCTTTCTGGCTACTGGGGCTGCCCGCTCCTGGCCATAATCTTTACCTATCACCCTTGGTGATGCCTCTCCCATCAGTTTCTTATCAGTTCTCTTTCCCCTATAAGAGGGGCAGATACTGGTGGGATGGTGCAGTTCTCAATGAATCTGACAAGCCAAAACCATGAGATCCAGGTGATCTGAAAGTGCCTTTGGTGAGCTGACAGAGTTTTAAAGAAGGAACTAGAGAAAATCAGACACCCTTAGTAGAGATGCTGCTTTCCTTATCCTCATTGAGAACATCTGTTTATCTGGCCCAGACTTCTTGCAGGTGGCTGTCCCCTATACACCCTGCATCTAGGAAGCTCTGGTTCTTATTTAGGCAAGTGTCATGTCCAGTCACATCCCGAGGAAGAGAAGGGAGCCTACCTTGACTGAGTCCTCCTGGAGCTCCCTCTGGATTCCAGGGCTCTAGAGTTGGGCTTGCCCAGGGTTCTGCATGTACTAAGTTCCCAGTGGAGGCTCAGGCTGGGCTCACAGAGGAAGAGTGGCAGGTTGCTGCTGCCCCACCCTTGGCAAGGAGCCTGATGACCTGGCTATGGCTCTGTGCCAGCCTCCTGAAAGGCAGCTGTGGTAAAGGTATGACCTGTGAGAGGAAGAAAGAGAGGAAACAGCTCCTCATCTTGACTTCAAGCAATGCATTATAGATTCTCTGGGTCAGGTTTTGAGGCAGACACTGCCACCTGCTTAAGCAACATCCGCTTATCCCTCCTTTCTAGTATAGGTCCAGTTTTCTTTACCACTTGTGATCTTATCTCCAGCTCCAGGAGGCTCATCTGGTCAAAACAAATGCAGGCCCCCTTGCCAGTGGAGAGGTTGAGTTAGGCTCTAATCCACCTTGGCTGTTGATATATTAGAGGGGGATTTCAGGTGGTGCCCTGGAAGTGTTTTCCTGGCTCTTTTCCTCTGCTGATGTTGTGCTGTCTAATACGTTGACTAGAATTTCTGTGGCCAGGTTGTGACCATGAACAGGAAGCCTGAGGACAGAGCAAGAAGAAAGATCACGGGTTCTTGAGGGCATTACTGACTACTAGATTAGACAGTGGTCTAATAACAGTAATTACAAATTATTATGTCTGTAATAAATATCCTTATTGAAATCCACTGAGTTGGGGGTTTTGCTACCTACAGCTAAGATTATCCTAAGTGATGTGCACTCAGGTGTTCCTGAGACCACAAAACCATATTCTTGAATCACAATCCCACTATCCTAAGGACAGCACACCAGCCTTTCATGTCATGTATATGCAAACACTCTTCTCTCCCTTCCTTTTCCTGGTATGTACCCAGAGGGCACACATTTGACAATACTTTCAATAGATTCATAAATTCTACAACATATGCCAATTCTGTCATTTAATTGAGGATTTTTTTTTTTTTTTGAGACAGAGTCTCACTTTGTCACCCTCAGTAGAGTGCCATGGTGTCATAGCTCACAGGAACCTCAAACTCCTGGGCTCAAGTGATTCTTTTGCCTCAGCCTCCCAAGTAGCTGGGATTACGGGGACCCACCACAACACCTGACTATTTTTTAGAGATGGGGTCTCGCACTTGCTCAGGCTGGTCTGGAACCTGTGAGCTCAGGCAATCCACCTGCCTTGGCCTCCAAGAATGCTAGGATTATAACATGGTGCCTGGACAAATTAAGGAATATTTTTGACCTCTCCTGGTATATCAGACCCTTTACTGGGCTCTGCAGACTCGAAAATGAAAACAGTATGAATATTCCTCAAAAAATTAAAAATACACTACCATATGATTCAGTAATCTTACTTCTGGGTCTGTATCAAAAGGAAATGAAATCAGTAGCTCAAAGAGATGTCTGCACTACCATGCTCACTGCAGCATTATTCACAATCACCAAGACATGAAAACAGCCGAAGTGTCCATCATCAAATGAATGGAGAACTTATAGTGTGTATCCATATACACATGGAATATTATTCATCCATAAAAGAAGGAAATCCTGCCATTGGCAACATCATAGATGACCTTTCAAGGTAGAGAAAGACAAATACCACATGATCTCACTTATATGTGCAGTCTAAAAAGTTGAACTCAGAGAAATAGAGAGTAGAATGGTGATACCCAGAGCTTGGTGGGGGCAGTGGAGGAGATGGGGAGATGTTGCTCAGAGGGTATAAAATTACTGCTTTAAGGTGAATAAGTCCAGGGGATCCCTGAATGTGCGGCATGGCAAATATAGTTAACAATGCTATTCTGTATACTCAAAATTTTCTAGAATGTACATCTTACTCTCACCACAAAAATGTTAACTAGGTGGGGTGATGGAAGCTTCAACTATTATGACTTAATTGTAGTAATCATTTCACTACACACACACACACACACATACATACACACATATATAAATTCATCATATTGAACATCTTTTTTTTTATTTTTTTATTGTTAAATCATAGCTGTGTACATTAGTGCAATCGCCTGTACCCATTCTAAGATGTGCCATAGATGTGCCACACCCATTACCCTCTCTCCACTCTAACCTCCCCCCTCCCTTCCCTTTCCTTGATCCTTTGCCCATAGTCTTGTGCTATAGTTGGGTTATAGCCTTCATTGTAGCTTCATAGTAGGGTTGAGTACATTGGATACTTTTTCTTCCATTCCTGAGATACTTTGTAAAGAAGAATATGTTCCAGCTCCATCCATGTAAACATGAAAGAGGTGAAGTCTTCATCTTTCTTTAAGGCTGCATAGTATTCCATGGTATACATGTACCACAGTTTGCTAGTCCATTCGTGGGCCAATGGGCACTTGGGCTTCTTCCATGACTTAGCAATTATGAATTGGGCTGCAATAAACATTCTGGTACAGATGTCTTTGTTATATTGTGACTTTTGGTCTTCTGGGTATAAACCTAGTAAAGGAATTATAGGAT
>CAUYPK010015191.1:0-49197 GCA_963574355.1 Loris lydekkerianus
ATGGATAAAGGACTTAAATTTAAGGCATGAAACAATAAAAATCCTCAAAGAAAGCATAGGAAAAACACTGGAAGATATTGGCCTGGGGAAAGACTTCATGAAGAAGACTGCCATGGCAATTGCAACAACAACAAAAATAAACACATGGGACTTCATTAAACTAAAAAGCTTCTGTACAGCTAAGGAGACAACAACCAAAGCAAAGAGACAACCTACACAGTGGGAAAGGATAATTGCATATTTGGAATCAGACAAAAGCTTGATAATGAGGATCTATAGAGAAATCAAATTAATCCACATGAAAAAAGCCAACAATTCCATATATCAATGGGCAAGAGACATGAATAGAACCTTCTCTAAAGATGACAGGCGAATGGCTAACAAACATATGAAAAAATGTTTATCATCCCTATATATTAGAGAAATGCAAATCAAAACCACCCTGAGATACCATCTAACCCCATTGAGAATGGCCCACATCACAAAAATCTCAAAACTGCAGATGCTGGCATGGATGTGGAGAGAAGGGAACACTTTTACCCTGCTGGCGGGGCTGTAAACTAGTACAACCTTTCTGGAAGGAAGTATGGAGAAACCTCAAAGCACTCAAGCTAGACCTCCCATTTGATCCTGCAATCCCATTGCTGGGCATCTACCCAGAGGGAAAAAAAATCCTTTTATGATAAGGACACTTGTACTAAACTGTTTATTGCAGCTCAATTTACAATCACCAAAATGTGGAAACAGCCTAAATGCCCACCAACCCAGGAATGGATTAACAAGCTGTGGTATATGTATACCGTGGAATACTATTCAGCTATTTAAAAAAATGGAGACTTTACATCCTTCGTATTAATGTAGAAGACATTATTCTTAGTAAAGCATCACAAGAATGGAGAAGCATGAATCCTATGTACTCAATTTTGATATGAGGACAATTAAGGACAATTAAGGTCATGGGGGGTGAAAGCAGAGAGAGGGAAGGAGGGAGGGGCTGGGGCCTTGGTGTGTGCCACACCTTCTGAGGGCTAAGACATGATTGCAAGAGGGACTTTACCTAACAAATGCAATCAGTGTAACCTGGCTTATTGTACCCTCAATGAATCGCCAACAATAAAAAAATATTAAAAAAAAAAAAATTCTAAATCCTCTTAAGAAAATCATTTTACATTGTAAGTTGCACATGAATTTTATGGACACCTGTGTATGGAAATTAAACTATGTAGGTCTAAAAAAGTCATAGGTGAAATGGAAAATTATAAGGGAATGTAGAAAATATTTTTAACCAAATTAAATAAAATATAACAAGATGTGTGGAACATAGCTCAAGCAGTACTCAGAGGGGAAATTCATAACATTAAAATATTTATACTAGATGGCTGAGTACCTGTAGCTCAGTGGCTATGGTGCCACATACACCGGGGCTGGCAGGTTTGAACATGGTTTGGGCCAGCTAAACAACAATGACAACAAAAACAAAAAAGTAGCCAGGCCTTGTGGTGGGCATCTTAGTCCTAGCTACTCAGGAGACTGAGGCAAGAGAATAGCTTAAGCCCAAGAGTTTGAGGTTGCTGTGAGCTGTGATGCCATAGCTCTCTACCGAGGGCACCATAGTGAGACTCTGTCTCAAAAAAAAAAAAAAAAAAAAGAATTATATTAGAAAAGAAGAATGGTGTCTAATCAATAACCTAGGTTTCCATCTTAAGAAACTAAAGAAATTATATGTGTAGTTAAAAATCTTCTAACAACAATGACAAAACCAAAGAAAACTATAGGCCCAAATATATTTACTAATGAACTCTGCCTAACATGTAAATAAAGGAAAATACCAATTCTATACAAACTCTTCTAGCAAATGGGAGGAAGTACTTTTCAAAACTCATTTTATAAAGCATTATACTGACACAAAAACTAAATAAAAATATTTCAAGGAAAGTATAAACCACTTTGGAAGGCTGAGGTGCGAGAATCACTTGAGGCCAGGATTTTGAGATCAGCCTGAGCAATCTAGCAAGAATATATCGCTACAAAATTTAAGTAAAAGTAGTGGGACATGGTGGCATGTACCTGTAGTCTCAGCTACTTGAGAAGCTAAGTCAGGAGAATCACCTGAGCCCAGGAGTTTGAGGCTGTGATGAGCTATGATGGTGCCACTGCGCTCCAGCCTGGTTAACAGAGTGAGACTTAGTCCCTTAAAAAACAAACAAACAAACAAACAAACAAAAAAACTATAGACTAATATTTATTATGAACATGGATGAAAAACATTCTCAACAAAATACAATAGAACCTCCATAGTTGACTCCCTTCCTACATTGACCATCTCCTTAAGTTGACCTAGTTTTCACAGACTGGACATGCACCACATGTACTCAAGGGAAGTTCTTTATGTTGAGCAGTATGTTACAATCCCTTGGGTGGTCCACTTACAGAGGTTTTACTATATTAACAAACCAAATTTAGCAATATATTAAAAATACATCATTACCATGTAGGGTTTATCCTAAGAATGCAAGGCTGGCTCATCATTCAAAAATCAATCAATGGAATTCATCATATACACAGATTAAAGAAGATAAACTATACATTTTTCTCAACAAATACAGGAAAACATTCAAATAATTCAACTTTATTCATGATACAAATTCAGTAAACTAGAAATAGAAAAGAACTTCTTCAATCTGATAAAGGACATTTATAAAAAATCTATGCCTAACTTGATATGTAGAAGTGAAAACATATGCCCATACCAAAACTCTACACATAAATGTTAACAGCAGGCTTTTTTTGTTGATTAATCTGAAAGAAACAAAATCTGAAAGGAACCTAAATGTCCCTCAGCTTACAAATGGATAAACAGTGGCATATCCATTGTGATGGAACATTACTCAGCAATAAAAAAGAATGAACTACTGTTGTGTGCAACCACAAGGATAGATCTCACGTGCATTATGATAAGTGAAAGAAGTGGATTCCAAATTATTGTACAATTCTATTTACCTCTAAACAAGGAGAAATTTTATGAACAGAATTTGAATCAGTGTTGCCAGGAAGTAGGGATGATGGGATTGGATGACTACAAAAGGGAAAGGAGGAAATTTTGGGGGAAGATAACTGTTGTTCATCTTGATTGTTATGATAATTATCAGACCACATGTGTTCGTCCACTCATGGAACTTTACACTAAAGATAAATTTTAACATATATAAGTTATCCCTCAATAAACTTTAATCAATTATATCCCTACTTTTTTCCTTAGTACTGTCTTGGAAAGAAATCTAAGTAAAAAAAAAAAAAAGAAAAACAAAGAAAAGTAATAATAGATTGTGTCTTCCCAGTTACATGAAAAACTCGGGGTAGGGGAGGGTAATAAGATGTTGAAATACTTTGTGGATAAAATGTGGAATTACTTTAACAGTAGTTACTTCTGTTAATGAGCATTTAATATGTAATATTTTTGTATTAAAAATAGTTTCTAAAATGAATTACTAGATACAGTAATGTTACGTTCTTTTAAAGATTTCTGAACACTTACTTGTAATTCCTATACTTATCTCACGCACCTGTATTAATTTTCAGACTGCCAACACTCCATGGAAAACACTGAGTAATACTGATATAGATAATTTCCTGGAATAACAATGTAATATATATTTTCAAAATTAAAAATAAACAATAATGGGAAGTTGTATAATGTATAATATAAAATAATGTGTAATTTTTATTAAATTCATCTATTCCCTTTCAGTGTAGGTAGTGTTCCTAAGCAACAAAAGGAGATTATAAAGAAATATATAAGATATAATCTTATTTTTATTTCATAAATATCATAAATACACATCTTTCACATATATAGAAATAAAATTCTAGCAGTTAAAATCTATCAAAATACAAGTATAGGTAGTTGTTATAATATTTCTAAATAAGCTTATTTTGTTTAAGTTTTATTTCTTGGTTTTGTTTTTTTTTTTTCATTTCTTTATTGTTTATTGTTGGGGATTCATTGAGGGTACAATAAACCAGGTTACACTGATTGCATTTTTTAGGTAAAGTCCCTCTTACAATGGTGTCTTGCGCCCAGAAGGTGTGGCACACACCAAAGCCCCACTCCCCTCCCTCCTTCCCTCTCTTTGCTCTTCCTTTCTGATTTCATTTCTTTCTTTCTTTTTTTTTTTTTTTAAGCAGGAACTCAACTTTATTGCATCAAGCAGCCGCTTATATAGAGCTGCGTGGGGAAGGGGCGGGGAAAGAAGGCGGGGGAAGAGGTGCGTGACAGGGTCGGGCCAGTGGCATGGTGCCACGTTGGCTGTATCTAGGTAGAGGCAGTTTCAGGCTGGGCCTTGCTGAGTCATTGCTACGCGGAAGTAGTTCGATGGATCTACTTCTAGTCAGGCTCAGGAGTGGTATGTATTTTTGAATGTATCTATAAGACACATGTATTACTTGTATAATGAGTAAAAAAGGTCTCTATTTAGAAATCCATCCTTCCATTTTAGAGGCCAAGATGATCAAAGGTCCTTTCACAATATGTCAGTAGGAGTTCCTGGAAGACCAAATCCTAGACTGACTCTTCTGGAAAGCACTGCTCATTTCAAACTCCTATTTCTACATTCCTTCTGTGTGTGAGGTATACCACCAGGTACCTCAGAGGACACAAAAGTCCATGAGAGCCTGTGGCTTCAAAGACCTCTGAGCATTTTGGGGGTGGTCTGGAGAAGAGGGATTGAGATCCCCAGATGCTCTATGGGAGAAGGAAGCTCAAAATGAGCTATCAACACTGCTGACATTTAATGAATAGAGTGGGCAGATGAGAGAGCTGAAGGTGTTCTAGGAACAGGGACCACAGGAGTGACCCACGAGGAATGTGAGACCTCAGCCCATTGTGACTGGGAGGCAGGGGCATGAGTGGGGCTGGATGGGTCATTGGGAGCTTAGGAGTTACCACAGAGAGGGCCCTGTAAAGACAGTGCCAGGGTTTTAGCAACGTGAGTATGATGTGAGCAATAAGGAGGTGGGAGTGAGATGAGACGTGTTTTTAAGTAAGGTGAAGGAAAGGAAGCGGCAGAAAAGGAGGGATGGAGTTTGGAGGACAGGATGCAAGTAACTAACACTAGGCAAGGCTAACTTTCTTTCTTTCTTTCTTCTTTATGAAAGAATCAAACTTCACCTTTCAGGTGGGAAAAGCAGCTGACAGTAAGGAGACAGATAAGGGAAGAGGAAGTTGCTAGTAGAAGGTCTGATGGGGGCAAGGAAAGATCTCAATTTTGGGTTATAACAAAGGTTCCCCAACTTTCTCCATAGTGCCCTGAGTATCTCAGTAATGCTTTTCATGGGGAACTCATGCATATCCCCTAAAAATACCTAAGAGTTCCATTTTATGTAACAATTTAATAAGTATTTAGGTCCTAATAACTTAATAGCCATTTGATAAAAATATGCATAAATTAAAAATAGGCATCTCATTCTTCTAGGCTCAGCATTATTTACTAAGGGATGTGTGGACCCGTTGGGCCTTGTACAATTTCATAAACCTTAGAATTTGGGGCTGCTTTTGCCACCGGGATTTACTGTTCCACATTGATTTCTTAATACACAGGCTTTTCATCATAGCATCTATTAAAAAAAAAAAAAAGCAACTTTGCAAAAATATGGTATTATCAGAAGAATGTGGCAAAAATTAATGTTGAAACTGTGAACTATCTGAACTTGTAATTTACACAGTGTCTGCCAGATGTCACGCATTGCTGTGTTGTTTTCAAATGTTTAAGATATCCTGTAGCATCCCTGTGAGCACTGAAGTTCTCTCTAGAACCTCAGGTTACAATTTGGGTTTAGGAGGACAGAAAGAGAGAGACAAAGGAAGAGAGAGAGAGACAGAGAGAAGAGAGAGAGAGAAGAGACTGGATCCAGGGCTTCCTAAAGTAGAGAGGGGGACGTTGAGCAGGCTCAGAAAAGTAAGTGTCCAGGTCATCGTCTGGTGGTTCTCCAGGCGTTGCAGCCCTTAATCTCACTAATTTACATTTGTGATTAGGATCTAAGGTGTGCTAAGGAAGGTGTGCTAAGCAGACCCTACACCACAACCCATGTAACTCAATGCAATTTAAGGATTACCAGTTCTTACCACCCCAGCTTACCTGCAGGGTGTGAAAGTCCTCAACTAAGTTGCCCTGTGAATCATCAACTAGGGGAAATCATTTAAGTGCACACTAGCTAAACATTGACCAAGGTCACCATTTAACCTTCAGGGGAAAATGACCCTCCACTGACCACTTGCATTTGGCCCAATTGTGCCAGAGGCCCTGGAAATGCCAACATCCCACTTCTGAAATAAGTCCTAGGATTGCCTGGCTCAGGACTCAGAGAGGCCAGGGAAGTGACAGGAGCCAGTGAAGGGGGGAGTTCTGGGGCAAATGACTGGACGAGAGGAAGGTTCATGGCAAAGAAGGAACACCAGGGAGGTAGCCCTTGAGTATGTTGGGTGGGTGGCTGAGCACCCCTAGGTTCCTGAGAGTGAGCTTCCAGGGACCCCGAGGACTACAGGTGAGGTGTACAATGCCCAGATTGCACCTCTTTCCAGGATAGCACGTCTACTTTCTGATCCTTCAATTTGTCCAGGGCAACTGGACAAAGCACAGAGAGTATGTCAAAAGGAAGGAAATCGATCTTTAGATTGATTAAGTAGAAAGGCTAACAGAACCTAAGTTCAGCCCAGAACAAAGAACAACTTACATATATACACATATACAGAGATTTACAAACACACACACACAGAACGTGTTTCTTTCAGAGGAACAGGCTGGGGTGGGTGTAAGAGGATTTCTGAAATGCCAAAATGAAGGATGCTGAGTACTTGCTATTGGGCGATCCACAGAGCAGATACTATTTGACAGTTGAATGATATCTAGCGTTTCCTAATTTGTTCAAAGTCACACAGCAAGTAAACGGAGGGGGCAGTAAATCCACCCAGGATCCTATAGCTGGATTTTGTCTTCTTCATTCTCTCACAAAGATGCAATGGTTTTATGTGTGATAAAATACATACAACATAAAATCTACCACCTCAACCATTTAAAAATACACAGTTCAGAAGTGGAGTTTGTTTGTTTGTCAGTCTTGGTTTGCTTGTTTGTTTGTTTATTTGTTTATTTATTTATTTAGAGTCTCACTGTGTCGCTCTGGGTACAGTGCCATGGCATCACAGCTCACAGCAACCTCCAACTCTTACACTCATGCAATCCTCTTCCATCAGCCTCCCAAGTAGCTGGGATGGGACTATAGGTGCCCACCACAACATGTGGCTACTTTTTCCTAGTTTTAGTAGAAACAGGGTCTCGCTCTTGCTCAGGCTAGTCTGGAACTCCTGAGCTCAAGCAGTCCACCCACCTTGGCTTCCTGGAGTGCTAGGATTACAGGCGTGAGTCACCACGCCCCACCCCCAGTTCCAAAGTGTTAACTACATCACTGTAAGTTGCTGCACAACCAATCTCCAGAACCCTCTTCCTCTTTCAAAATTGAAACTCTGCACCCGTTAAACAATAACCCCCCAGCCCCTTGCAATCTCTATACTTTCTGTCTCTATGCATTGGACTGCTCAAAGTACTTCACGTAAGGGGAATCAGACAATATTTGTCTTTTTGTGACTGCCTTATTTCCCTCAGCATATCTTCATGGTTCACCCATGGTGCAGCATGTGCCAGGATTTCCGTCCTTTTTAAGGCTGGGTAACATTCCACTGTGTGTATAGGCCACCTTCTGTTCAGCCACTCATCTGGCAACCGACACTCTGGTTGCTTTTACTTTTTGGCTATTGTGAACAATTCTGCTATGAACATGGATGTACAATATCTCTAAGCGACTCTGCTTTTAATTCTTTTGGGTATACACTCAGAAGTAAAATTGCTGAATCATGTATTACAGTAATTCTACCTTTAATTTCCTCTTAGCCTCTTCTTTTTCAAGGCTGTCCATAAGCAACCTTACCAGGAAATGGCTACTACATAAGCCCTACATCCCCAAAGCAGACCTCACTATAGTGGGACAGGCAACCCACAATAAGACAAAGCTAATGATTGAAAAAAGGAGCCCTCCATGGAATCCAAGATAGCACTGCAGACAGTGGGTTCCTGAGCCTGAGCTGCTGCTACTATACTGCTTAACAAGAACCCCTGCTCAACTTTCCCCAGATGTCTCAGGACCTCCCTCCTTCCTCCCCACATTCAGTTTATTTTCTACCACCAACAGTGCCAGTGACTACACTGAAAAGCTGTGTCAATCGCTTCTTTGTCTGAGAGAAGGACATTTATCGTCTGCTGTACTAAATCTGAAAATATCATAACCAAGCCGTGGGCGTTGGCTCACATTACACTCTGTAATTTCTGTTAGTGAGTTAATGGGAAAGATGCATTCACATTTTGTTTGTGGTTTAAAATACATATTTACACAGTTTGACTTTTCATATCCCCAAACTTATAATTTATCCATCATTATGTTCCCTATTCTCCACTTACGCGTGAACTGCCCTCACTGACGTGAAGGAAGCCGAGGAGGCTGCGGTGGTTCCATGCATCTGGAAAGCCCATCGGCCCAGAGCAGAGCAGGGCCCTATTGCCTAGCGGTTGGGGAAGGAAAAGGGCTCTGGACAAAATCTCTGAGTTAACGGGTTCATGCAGAGCTGTTGCCTCCAAACATAACAGACAAGGCTGACTGAACTGGAGGCTTGTGTCAACTCTACCATGTTATGACCTGGGCCAGACAGAGCTGTGACTAAAAGTACAGACCAAGAGCTCGGGTTCCCACCAACAGTGGCTGATAAGCTTCCCAGGACACTGGTAAACTCCATACTTCATTTTCTACTTGTAATATTATAAAATGCCCTCATTTTGTTACCAATGCATTTAATTGCCCCAACTCATTCCTAAATCACATAATGTTTCCCTGTATTTCCTCTAAGACGTGAAGGGAAGAAGTGTTGCTCAGTGGAGAGGGTGCAGGCTTTGGAGTCAGCCAGCCCTGCGTTTAGATCCTGGCTCTGCCATTCATCAGCTGCAGGAACCTGGGTGATTCACCAACATTCTCAATCCATAACGCATGGTAGATAAATAGCGACTATTTGGGGCCACATCATAGCACTCTGCTCCTTTCATTTCATTTGGTTCAGCTACAATCCTGTCTAAACCACAGCAGAAGAAGTGTCATTTTCACCTCTAGTTTCGGTGTCTTACTCAATGACTTCCATAGAATTAGGATTTAATAAATGTTTGGTGCATTTAGAATTAATCGCAGGGACAGAATTGTCATATTCAAACTAATGAGAACAATTAGGAAGACTTTTGTCTGGAAAGAAAGCCAAAGACTGAGAAGGGATCCTATCTGAATCAATAGAATCACGGAAAAGGATAGAGAGAAAACACTTTTCATGCCAGCCCAGAACACAGGAAGAGGAAGAGAATCTTGGAACGTGAAGGAAGTAATTGAAACTTACATTACTGGCCTTGCATACTCATCGCCCCTACAATTGGTACAAACTGAAATGACCAATATGTTCCAAAAAGGTTTAAGCAAACTCACCAGCATTGATACAGAAGGAATTAACCAGCCATTTAAGCTGGGTGCCCAGGAGATTGCCCTCTTGAGGGCCTGACTTCCCATTCAGAAAGTATATGCCAGACCCTCATTCCTTTCCTATGGGACTTTCCAGCATATTGGCAACAAATTAAATCCCACCCTCAAAGTCTCCAGATAGATTTTCTCCAAAGAGTAGACACATTTTAATAGAACTCTCTGAAAGAAATGAAGCCTTCCTGAATCAGAGGAACAAAGCTTTGCAGGGAAGAGGAAGATACTTTGGGAGAAAACATTGTTCTCTCAGGACATGCATCCACCTCTTATCCTAGAGAGAGAAAATAGCCTGGAAAGAGCCGAATGGAGTGTTCTGTCCTCTCTTCTGTGACCCTGACTGTCACCCAGCCTCTGCTAGATTACCACCGTGATGGATCACTCTCCTCTCTGCCAGGCTTAGGTGCCAGTATCGGACAGTTCTGATGGTCACAGAGTTCTTGCTATATTTTCAAATGTAGGAGAAATCAAAGTTTGTGTCACTGAGCAGTGACGTGATGATTGCTGGTTTATCTTCTCTTCCTCCATCTCGTGGGTCCTGTTTGGGCCTGCAGAGCAGGACAGACACTGATGTCCTCTTGCATATGAAGCCCTTCAAATACCGAAGACAACCCTCTGCCATCCCCCTAAGTTCTTTATACTTCCAGGCTAAGTGTATGGCTGCTCTGATGACCTGGTTTTGAGACCCCAATCGTGTGGTTCAATAATCCTATGAGACTGACTTTTGTCTCCCTTGGACCAATTTCCAGCATGGAGTGTGGGATGCAAAAGCTATCCCATGCAGAAGTTATAAGGAATACAGAGCCTTTAGGAACCTTAGATATAACCCAGTCCTCACTCTATTCATTGAGAGTCTGAACGTCAGAGAGAAAATAAGTAGTTAAATCTATTTGAGGGCCCAGATGCCACAAGGCTTAGGACAGAACAAATAGCTTTGCCCTGCACGTCTTCCCTGGAGGAAGACAGCTACTACCCAACCCCTACGTTTCCACTGCCATAAGAGCGCCACTATGTAATTCCTCCAGTGTAATTCCTCCACCCGACACTAGGGTGCACTGGCATGCCACCCACTACCCTCTTCCCCCACAAGGGAGATCTGAATGCCCACCAATGGCTCGGGTGATTTATAGGAGCTGCCTGGGAGAGGATTTTCCAAGAAAACACTCCATATAATTGGCCTTTGGTATATCTCCTCAGTGGTGATTTATTTGTGTAGAACAAGCCAAAGAAAGTCCCTCCCCACCTCTGCAAAGCCTCCGGTCCCTAGCCTCAAAGTTCAGCAAGTTTCTGGCCAGAGAATGTTCTTCCTCTCCTCCCACTCAGCTTTTTTTTTTCTGTGGTTTGCAATCTCATTTGCTAAATATACTGAGATGCCCTGTACACAGTGGTCTGCAGTTCTAGAATATGCCTGACTTCCTTTGGCTGGGAGCATCATTCATAAATCACTGTGCTAGCAGCTGCCATCCATTTATATCCATGACCTACCAGAACTGAAAGCTCAAGTTCTTCCACAATGATGCCTTTTTCATTCAGGTCCCTCGATGAGAAGAGAACCCTCTCCCACCCACACCTGCACACACAAGCATTTAGCTGTGTGGTGGGCACAGAGAAAGTTCACAGCAAATACTCACTGAACAGAGTGCTTATAGATATTCAAGGAGTAACTTTAAACTTGGCCACTTATTCATGAGTGCTGAGTGACAATGGCAGGCCTAAGTGCCCTGAATGCCACCTGGATGATGAGTATGTTGAAGAACATTCTGAGTGGAGGAAGCCGGGCTCATTCAACAAATAAGCAGTACAAGTTTCCCAGCCTGGCAAATAAATAGCTTCCGATTTTTCCCAGCCCGATTGAAATGGCCACCTCCAAACAAGTCCTGAAAGGATTTCCTGAAAGGTGAGGCCCTCTCAGAGGTGAACTGTAGAGACGAAGGGTTGGTGAGAGCAAACACTTTTTCATAATGTGCGAGGAGCGCCCTGTTAAACCCGCCCCACTGAGCAGGCCCCACTTGGAGAGAAGTGCTCTGAACTCAGGAAGTGCCGGAGCTTCCCCAAAGTACAGCGTGGGGATAGGAAAATACATGTCCCTGGCTCCCAGTAGGGAAATTTGGTTTCATATGTGTCAAGGGCAGTCTTTAAACTTGAGAAGACTAAAAAACACTGGAAATGGAAAGCCTGGGGAGAGGAAAAGGTAGAAGGTGTGAAGGATGGATACTCACTGTTGGGAATACACTGCCAGGGGCCCCACCTCAGTACTGCTCACCTTAATCCTAACGCTCACACCTGGGGAGGAGGGAGCACTACCAATCTACCAATCAGAACTTAGCATGCCAGCTGCGGAAGGATGTAGAGCGCTCTCTGGCCCACAAACCAACCTGTAAAGGTAAAATAGAATCTTGAAGGTGACCCAGAACAGCCTTAAGGCTAATTATCATGTCAGTAGCTTCAATCTATTTTAGTATCCACACCCCCTCCCCCAGTAGTCTTCCAGAAAGGCCGATGGGAGGTCCACATGTGCAATAAGATTCTGGTTCCAAGTTGACCTCTGAACTGCAAGGTGGGCCCAATCCAGGCAGTATGCAATAGAACCCCAAGGCATACCCAGGCCTTTTTGGGTCGCAATGATGGAGACCATTCATTGTCTATGGAAACTGTGTCTTGCTCTGTAAGCCTATACCTTGCTCTTACTCTGTGAACCTATCTTTTTCTTTCTCAATAAACTTTGTTTCATGCTTGCTTTACTTTGGGGTATCTAGCCACTCTTCATCCAAGAGAACCCCCAAGAACCAAGGACTCAGACAACTGCCTGAAACCCCAACATTTTAGAACACAGAGAGCTGCCTGGAGACGATTCCTCTGTTTTCAGGCAGGCAGTGATCTTTAAGGAGCTAGGACTGACCACTAGAAAAGATGGCAAATGGTTGGAGCCATGTCTTCCCTGCAGCCCAGAGGGATTTTCTATGAGGAACTGCCCTCCGTCCCAGACAGCACAACCATTGATGGCATTCCTTGGGAACATGGCGGGAAGCAGAACAGAGAGCCACTTTCCAAGGACACTGGGTTGGGTGAGGCTCAGAGAAAGGAAATTGTCACTCTCTCTGGCCAGTGCGGACTAGGGAGTAGTAAAGTGACCCCTGCCTACACCCCAGCCCCAGCCAGGCCATTCTTCAGGAGTGTGTGAGAAGAGCAGACTTGATGTTGGCTGGTGGAAGAGTCTTTCTCCTCCCAGCTGCTCCAGGAGAGTGCTGGAAAATACAGCGCAAGATTGCATTACCAATTTCTGTTGGCCTAACACAATGAAAACCTATATCTAATTTGCTGTCCACTATCCCCCAGGTCCCCTTCAGCATTTACTGCTTTCCAAATATCTTCCTCCCATTGAATATCTGTGTTTCAGATTATTTGTCCCCAGATGTATTAGGATGCATTTACTGCAGCTGAATCTCATCTAGTGATTTCCTGTCCATATGCCTGACAGCTCCAGGTCCCTTTATGTCACGTCTCTGTCAT
This sequence comes from Loris lydekkerianus, assembly GCA_963574355.1. Classification (NCBI taxonomy): domain Eukaryota; kingdom Metazoa; phylum Chordata; class Mammalia; order Primates; family Lorisidae; genus Loris; species Loris lydekkerianus. The sequence goes on from CAUYPK010015191.1 coordinate 13,126, forward strand.
TGGTGGGATTTGTAATACCTCCCCATTTAGGGCAATATACAGATTTAATTAGTATATTCTTTTACAACCTTTTCTAGGTTATTAACAAGGATGCAGAACACAACTGACACAGCAGTCCCTGTGGCACCCTGCGGCCTCTGAATCACGTCACGTGTCTCTCTCCAATGCTGCAATGAAGCAGTCCATTCAACACACCGAAGGAGGTTTTGCTGAGTTCCCTTAATCAGGAAATAGGCAAAAGGATCCTTACTCCACTGTAATAAAAATGACATTGAGCCAGGCCCTAAGGAAAGCGGAGTCCAGTCCCAGCTCTGCTATTAATGAGCAATGTGACCTCAGGTAAGACACTTCTACAGCCACATAGCTAGCAGTGAATATGTTCATGAGTAGTCCTCATAAAAGATACTTACAATTTTGATAACAATGGCTAATTTTTACTAAGCTACTACTATGTTCCAGATGCTTTACATATATTATTTCTAACCTTCACCATAAACCTATAGATTAATGGCCTGCATTTTGATAAGAAAACCAAACTGAAAGACTTCAAAGAAATTTCCAGAGATCACAGTAGTTAAAACGGTGACTTGAACTGATACCTTTCTGAATTGAAAAGAAACATAATATTCTTGTTGAGCTAAGCCCTCCAGATGCTAAGGAAGAGGGAGTATTTCAGTTAAGGAACCCTCCTCCACCAAGCCTTCCCTTTCTCTAACTGCTGGTGCCCCTGGGCTTCCTCAGTTTATAAATGTTACTTGGGAGCCTGCCCTGTCCAAGCCCTGTGCAAGGGAGACAGGCTCGGATCCTCTGAGAGGGTCACCACTAAGCCTCACCTTTTTCATAGTACTCAGGTAAGTGGGTATTCCTAGGAAGGGCTTGTGGTCAAATTACTTTGGGAAACACTGGGTTAAATAGTCACAACCAACTTCTTCCCCACAGGACTCCCTAGAGCCTTTAACCATATCCCATGCATATTACACAACTCCCAGAAGGAGATGAGAAGGCAGCACTTACTACCGTATTTAATTGTAGGAACCTTAGGAGATGTAACATCTCAAAACCATCCCTCCCTGGAACAGACGTCTTTGGGAAATGCTGAAGTAATGGGCCTGAAGGGGACTGCTGTCCTCCAGCCTGCACAGCCTCAGCAAGCTACTGCCAACCTTTGGATTCCTAAAGCGTGGGCCACCCAGAAAAAGCCTGGGGCACAGAACTGTGTTGCTCGGTATAGTTAGGCAACTCTACACGCTTATGGCCTCGGTTGTAAATTCACAGAAGTCAGAGAAAGTATTTGAATTATCCTTCCTGACCCCAAAGTTTCCCTTTTATCTGTTTATTCTTTTCTTTCCTTCCTTCATTTCCCACCGTACACATCCACTCTGATGTTAAGATGAGTCCTCGAAAAAGTAAGTGGTTTTGTTTCCATGAGTTTTAAGATATGTAAATGGCACTGTGTATTTTATATCTTAGTTTTTGAATCAAGAGCTTTTTAAAAAAACATTTATTATAAAATACAGGTATTTTTATTTAGGGATGGTGAAGCCAACAGGTTAGAGTGACTGCCATTGAAAAGACAGATTATTACTTACAGTTCCAAGAGGTGGGGGCATGCCCTGGTTATACTAAAAAGCCCCAGGGTAGATCAGAAAGCAAAAGGAGGGAAAAAGTGTGGTGTAAAGCCTTCATTGTGTTTTTTGCAGGAAGGAGTGGGTGAAACAAGGTTAGCAGGACTACAATTGGCTAGTTTGAATTATTTTTTTGGACTCTGGAGTCTAGGACCTGTCCTAAATTGTCTGATCCCTGCCCCTGGTATAATTAGGACAGAGAAATACTGCCTCTTAAAGAGTGTAAGAGCCAGGGAGAGAGGTGGTACAGAGAATGGGCCCTGCATTGGCTAGTTTGCCTGGAAAAGGCACGCTTCTAATTGAGTCATTTGCAATCTTTAAGGACTGGCTAGCTCTGGGAGGGGCAGTCTTTTCCCTGGTCAGCCAAGCCCCAGATCCCACAGTATCCAAAATAAGAAAATACCCTGAGCCTGACACAGCCCCTGCTGCCACACAGTCACGAAATCCTTGCTTCTCCCAACTGCACAGTACTCCAAGGCATCTAACACATTTTACCTTCCAAACTCACAGTGTTTCTTCCAACTCTAAGCCACCTTCAACTTTCCAACAATACAAATAATACATGAATTAAAATTCTCACCTATACCTTCTCATGCATTTATGTAAGAATTGCATTGAGATATACTACATCTTACAGTAGACTTGCAGGGTCAGAGGGTATGAGTGTATTCATTCAACTCAATAAAGCTTGCAGGCCAGTGTGGCCGCATTCCTACCAGTAGTGCCTGGGGGTTCCTATAAGCCCACATCCCACCAACACTAGCCATTATCTGTTTTATAAATTGTTCTAGTCTAATAGGTACAAAATGATCATTTATTCTTATATTAACTTACATTTCTCTGACTTCAAGTAAGTATGATCTCATTCAGATTTGTTCCGTGTAACTACTCAATGCATTTTGCTGAACCAATTCCAGCTGTACAAGAAATAGCTAATGGAAAACACTAGACTATTCTTTGAGTCATAGGTACAAAGGCTGACTAGCTATGGCTCATCCCTCCAGAAATCCTTGGGCAAAGACACAAACTATAAGAGACAAAGATGAACCTGTATTTATTGCTTTTATGGCTGCCCCAGACACGGATGCAACTCTTTAGAAGACAAACTTTGTCATCTTAGACAGTTCACTCCAAAATGACAGGCAGGGAATACCAGGATGAGGAAAGGATACAATTGACCTTCTAGGTCAAGTTGGTAGTGTTATCCCTCAGTATACAGCAGGGACTTGTTCCTAGATCATCTGTGTACATCCAAATCCACCCATATTCAAGTCCCACATTTGGCCCTGTAGAACCCACATATACTAAAAGTCAACCCTCTTTATGCTTAGGTTTCATAGCCAAGATTATTGTATTTTAAATCTTTATCTGGCTGATAAAAATCTGCACATAAGTAGACACATAGATCCATAAGTAGATCTGTCATCCAAGGGTCAAGTGCAGTTCAACTATAGGCAAAGGGATTAGAATTTGGAAGTGGAAAGAGCTATCTCATTCCCATGCTACTTGGTTCTACAGCATGAAGTCACTGAACTCTTCAAACATGAGACATAGTCTCTTAAATGTAAGTAAATCAAAGCAAAACCCTATACAACAGAGTAAGGTATATTAGTATTTAATATCTATATTTTACAACATGCATATATAGCCACATACGTAAATATATATAAACATATAAATGTGCTCATCTGGTAAGCCTTTCTGTGCGTACTCACACTTGCCTCATATACAGATATGTTTTTGCAGATAATTTTCTCCCCTTCAAATAAATTACAGACCTAATTTTTAAGTTGGACCCTGGTTAGTCCCTGCACTCTGATCCAAAGTAGCAAAGACCACGTGTGCAGAAGGACTTCCTTCAGTACTATCTTAGGAAATTAGCAGGATTAAAAAGAAAGCAAAGTCCTAAAACATTCAAAACCAAGGAACATTATATAAAACATATGTCGCCCTACACATGCTCTGCTTTCACATAAACACGCATACCATAGCATTCTAAGAAAGGATATTTTTAGGAAAGAAAAAGAGGTAAATGTGAATACTATGAACTAGAGGCCTATACAAAATCTGATGCTGAATGCCCTTGAAAACATAAAAGTGTCACTTGGGCAAATCCAGATATTTCTCAACTTTATTTTCTTCTCTCTTCCTAATAAAAAAGTCTTCCTCGGAACCACTGACAGTAAACGAGCTGCTGCGGCTGGGCTTCCCACCAAGGACTCTCAGACCGAGGTGTCATGGTGTGAAGACACAAGCCATCTTGAGAGGAGATTGCTAACCTCCTAACTTAAAACATAAGCAAGCCAGACACACCACAGGCCTTTGGAAGAGACATTTGCTTTTGAATGCAGCTGTTTCTACTCCCCAACTTATGCAGATGGGACAAATGGTGCCCTGGGCACACGCATACACACATCCGCCTGAATTAACTAGTAAATCACAACTGCAGTAGCTAATAACAGCCATAAAGCCTTTTGAGTTTTACAAGGTGTTTATAATGGGCAGCTCACTATGATTTATATAAAAAACATGAGTCAGCTCCCGAGACAAAGCTGATATGTGGACAGTGGCCTTGTGATGTGACCTCTAGCAAGCATCCAAATAAATTGCAACATTTCCCTCTGGCCCAAGGCTGGTCACTGTCTCATATACATATTTTTCAAATGCCCATTGGTGGGAGACCTGAGTGCTTGTGATCAGCCACAGAGAAGATGAGGACGATGGTGATCATCTCAGTATAGCTCAGTGTAGAAGAAGATGATAAATACTAAAGATGGTGTAGGATCATCCTTCAACTTGGCCCCATGGGGTAAAACAAAAGACAGATTAGATATAGTCTCTAACCTTCCAGATGAGATAACAAAATGGATACACAAAAGTATTAGCTAACATAATATGCTTTAAGGGAGGGGAGTTAAAGGAAAGCTCTGGGGGTCTGAGAGTTACTTAGGCCCTAATTTTGAAAGAGAATTTCATGGAAGACAGGATCTGAGTTGGAACTTGAAGGATGGAAAAGGGTAAGAAGCTAGAAAGTATATTCCTCAGAAGGAGAAGGAGTGAGTGAAGATACTGGGGTAACAATGATGATAGCGTATCTGTTTTGCAGTAGAGGAGGAGGAAATTGAGACTTACACGGACCTACTCCGTGTAACTGAGGTCAGAAACCACACAGCAAATGTCAGAGCTGGCGTCAACCACAGGTGTACCAGGCAGACTGCTCTGTGCTAGGAAGTTCACAAAATTCCTGGCCCTTAGGATTCAAGTCACTAAATAAACCAGAAAGATGAAATCAGGGCCTTGCCCCTATTCCTTACCGTTATAAAAGCTGACACAAGATGACTTATTTAGAACATTTTTTTTAAGAACAAAAAAATCCATCTCCATCATTAGCAGATGATTCTAGACCTGAGTCATGGTCTGACCTCTATATACTCTTGATATCCTGGGAGAAAATAATTGTACCCCTTCTGATTATAGTCTGCCTTCCTTCCCATAGTTTTCAGGCCTTTCCCTTTGGTTTAAATATCTTGATATATAAAGATATCAAGAGTTTCTTTTTCTAGTGGTATAAAGATGGCCAGCCCTTACAGTGAAATAATAGAGAAATTATTAACTCAGAGTTTTTTAGTAAGGACTACAATCTATCTTGCTGCTTTCTCTCTGCCTAGCAGACTTACTAGTAGCACCCAGCCAACAGACAAAAAGGAAATGTAAATTTTTATTAGAATCACTAGGCCTATGAACTAAATCTGCCTTTTAGAATTTATCCCTATTGTCTCAAGTGGTTCCTGAAATACTCCTGAATGAACTATAGGCATGTGACCATCAGGCCGCAGGATCAGAGACACCTGTAAAAAAGTCTGCCATCAACCTTGCTGGAGGAAAAATGGACACAACATTCACAGTCCCAGTATCGCGTTGATTTGGCTACAATTACCTCTTTTCTCTTAGTCCCCCTTATCTTCACCTGGCCGCTGGACTTCAGGGCAGGCACTCTTCCTTTCTTCCTCTGGGAGGCCAGGCATCTCCCTGTGCACTCTTCCCTGTATTTCTCCACTCTCTTTCCCTCTCTCACTTCCTCTCTCCTTCTAAGAAGATAAAGTGTACATTGTTATATCCTAATCCTGGTTTAGAGAAAATCATTTCTCATCCCACACAAAGCACCTACTGAGCTTACCGCCCTAACAAATAGAACGTAGTTCTTCTAGTGTCCATCCATTTGGGGATCTCAAGCCTTTTTCCAAACTGCTCAAACTCATTGGGGACTTCACTGTTGAAAATCACTTGGTGTGCTTCACACAAGGACTCCCAAATATCTGGAGAGACCTGCTGCTCTCTGCCATGCTTTCCTTTCCCTGAGGAGCCCATGTGGTCAGCGGGAGAGAGGCTGATATCAAGCATCTGTCCGTCCACCGGTAAGTGTACACACCTGCAAGCCCGACTCCCTATGGTCCTTCCTTCTGGAGTCAACGCAAAGAGCAATCAAAAAATCTCTTTGGAGAACTCTGTTCATCCAACTATACTAGTCACGTTACTGGATAAAGAGGGTCCAGCTGCCTGTCACTGTCAGCCAATATGGAGAGACAGGGATAGGTCCACCAAACTTTATCAGAAGGCCAGAGATTCTGGAGAACAGCGAGAGTAGCCTCTCAATTCTATTCTGCCTCAGTTATAATGCTAATAACTTTTATAATGAAATACAAGGAAATCAACCTAGAAAATTTTATCTGATAGGAAGTCACATCAAAGTAGTCTCTGTCCTAACAATGCAAAATGTTTAAACAACACAAAGGTGATTTTCACTTTAACAAAATATCTAAGAGAATCATCAGAGAAAAAACATCATATCATATCAGACAGTAGGTGTTGTGATGTTGTGATATTATCACAACACCTATTGTCTATGTATGACTACCTCTTCAGAGTCTCCTGCGACAAACATCTTCACAGTATAGTGAAACCTTAACTAGACAGTCGTGGGGGCAGGGTGGGAAAGAATGTGGGCTGAGCCGACTAGCCCAGATGCACTGCTTCAGCTCAGCTTCTCAGACTCCATCTCCTGGTCTGCTTCTCTGGCTTCAGTTGGCATGTGATTAACAAGAAGGGAATAGGAGTACTATTAGGTGCAAAGGTCGAGTTATTTAAAATACTCATTCTACAATATCCACATGCTCCATCAGGCATACAGAGGAGGAAAAATCAGTAGGCACCCAAGCCCTGGAGAAGAGGTTAATGTAGTAAGATAAAGACTTGAGTTCGGCTTGCCTAGAAAGTGCCTCCTGTGAAGGCTGAGACTCTGTTTTAGTTATTTTTCTATGCAGTCCTTTCTATCCAATCCTATTTTAGTTGTTTTTCAGTCCTTTCTGACTGTGATACACTCAGCAGATCTAAGATGGACAGATCGAAGAGCAGGGAAAAGAATTGAAAACCTGAGACTTGTTAGGCAGGTAGAAATGGGAAAGACCTTCCAAAAAGGATGCTCCTGAGTTTCCTTTCAGGCAGTTTGGGGAATAAGAAGAGGAGCTACCTCTCTCCAAAAACTCACACACATTCTTGATAAATATCCTAAATCACCTGGTTCTGGTTTTCTTCTTTCCAGATTCTCAAGCACCAGGAATTACTGGTGTTGTCCCTACACTATGGAATGCCTTTGTTTCAACGGCTTAGCAAAGAGTCATGGTTAGAGTAGGGGGTAGAAACGAGTCCAAGTTGCATACCTCTGGACCAAGTTTACCAGAGTGTGTGCCTGAGAAATACCTAAACCATCTTCCTGGACTGCTTGCCAACACTCCTCTTGGGCTTGTGAGATTCAGCCCATGTTCAGAGCTGGCCTGAAAATGCTCCCCATCTTGAAGCTTCATCGTGTCTCTTTCCATCTAGATTTCTGGGTGACGATGCCATCCCTGCTTGTCAAAGCTAAAAAGTAGCTGATTTCCTGAAAAGCAACGGAGCTGTGGAAGCTTCTTTTGACCTCATCATTTCAAATTCCCTTTTTAAAAAGAACTCCAGAAAAGAGTCCTTCTAACTTTGAAACTCACATGGTAAGATCATAGATAAATGGCAATGTCTCAGAAAAGACTGAGACACTGTGACCTTGGAAACTCTACTTCCTCCCTTCTAGCACGATCTTTCTCAATGCATTTTTAAAATATGAATATTTTCCCTTCCCAGTGGTCACGGATAGCATAAATTGCCATTAGCCATGACAAAGACAGATAACCTGCCCTCCAGGAGAGAGACAGCAGAAAGGCTGGCTTCACTGTCATCTTCCTACAGCTTGAGGATCTCCAGCTGTCTGGAGTGCATCTTAAAATTTCACCCTGCTAAAAATATTATCTTGAATAAAAGTGAAGTAAAATATAATTTTCTTTTTCTTAAAAGAGCTTCTCATCACTATGAGTTCTAAGTGGGAGGAGGGTGCTGGTCCTGAGGCTCCAGCATGGCCAGCAGGGCAAGGATGTGAAAAACGCTTGTCTCTGCTCCCTTCCTCCTCTCTGGTCTTGACCCTTCGTCCTCGGCCTATGGGGTGGGAACTTATGGCCCTGGGTCTCTCTTCTGCAAGTCTATAGGTTTGAACATGAGAGCTTCTTCCAGCTAGACACCTAAAACCAAATAGTAGAAGTGTGGAGGAAGTCCAGGTGAGGTGGAGTACAAAGAAGGAAAAATCCCAGTCCTAAGTACTCATCAAGTCAAGTTGACATATTCTCCCTCTGGCAGATTCCAGAGCGGTGAAGCTAACCTTTCTTTCTATCCCTGGGTGTAGATAGAACATATGCATATTTGTTTGCAAAATAGATCACAAAGCTGCACAGCATGGCCCTTGGAAGAGCTGTCTTTTCCATTTGGAGCTTACTGAGGCAACTCTGTGAACAGGGACGTGGTGCCCTGCTGATGACTCAGGCTTTCCTTCCCTGAATTGTGTCTGTCTCATCCTGAGCCATGAAATCTTCAGAATGGCCAAATTATAATGCGGATCATGTTAACAACAGGGCACTGGGCCAGGAGAAGGCCTGAGTTCTAATCATGCTTTCATTTCCCTGTGGAATCTTCAGTAAACCCCAAAGCCCCCCACCCCCCATTGGGCCTTATTTGTAACAAAAAGATAGCACCTGTTCTGCCTCTCTTAGTCTTGAGGATCCGATGAAGTTCTGCGTGTGAGAAGGCTCTCTGAGGTCTCCCTATTCACATTCAGGATTCTTTTACATGAAAATAAATGCAGGGGGAAAAGGAAAAACAAGGAGAAAGGAGAAAAGAGATGGAGCAAGAGAAAAAGTTACATGGAAACTTCACCTTATAGTAGGCCTTGAGATAAGTGCTTTTACCATATATTCATTATTTCTTTTAATCCAGCAATACTTTCAGGTAGTTATTTTTATTAGCCCCATTTTAAAGATGAGGTTACCAAGGCACTAATTTATCCAAAGTCCTAAGGTAAACGGGACAGCCAGGATTTGAATCCAGGTTAAACCCTACACCTTGGGTCCCTCAGCATGCCATCACATGACTGCTACCACAGAATCTCCCATGAAGCCCCAGCAGCCAGGGCGAGACTCATGCCTGACCCAGGTGGTTTCTGAGAGGCTCATGCCAAGTCACAGAAGCATAGAAGACCCTCGAAGTTCACCTAAGTCTCTTTGTCCACTTTACAGAGGAACAATGTGATCCTTAGAGGGAAAGTGAGACTTGCCCAAGAGTTCACACCAGCTGAGTATGGGAGTGAAGCTAAAACACAAATGCTCAGGGACATAGGGCATGTATACATGCTCAGGAAATACATTTACTTCTGTTTTGGGCACTCATCTGAGTTGCCGTTTTAGTTTGCTAGGGCTACCATAACAAAATACCACAGACTGGGAGGCTGAAGTAACAGAACTTAACTTTCTCCCAGTTCTGGAGGCTGGAAGTCCACCGTCAAGGCTCCTGCAGGGCTAGTTCTGCCTGAGGCCCCTCTCCTTACCTTGCAGCTGGCCTTTTAGTATCTCCTTGCATGTCTTAACCTCCTCTTCTTATCGGAAAAACAGCCATACTGAATCAGGGTCTACCCTTAAAGCCTCATTTTAACTCAGTCTCTTCTTTAAAGGCCTTCTCTCCAAACACAGTCATAATCCAGTTCTAGACGTTGGAACTTCAACATAGGAGTTTTTGTGGGGAACATGGTTCAGTACACAACATCTGCATTTCCAAGACTCTCTTGCAGTTGTGAGTTGTCATGTTCCTAATTTCTGGCCAGTGGAATGGGGCAGCAGCAATGTGTCACCTTAAAACCAGGACTGCAAATTGCCCTGCCCAGTCTTCCAGGCTCTCATGTCTGCTTCATCCACTGGCTGGATCCAGGGAAGGACTACAAGGCCCAAGAAAAATCCACAGCGATTCAAAAGAAGGAAGGATCCAGGTCCCTGATTGACCCGACACCCTCTATTCTCCATCCAGAAATTTTCAATGGACTAAGAATGACTAAGCCACCAAGATTTGGAGGCTGCTTGTCACAGAATTTAGTCTCTCCTAACTAGTACCCCCAGCTCCTCAAATGATATTCTTTCCATTGCACATCAAGAGTCAGGGCATTTCACAAAGAGGAGAAAGGAAAAGGCTGATACCAGCTCCCAAGTCAATGAGCAATCTGGGAGTGGGCAAGGGGCTACAGAAAAATGATGGGAAGATATACTTCCCTTTTGGGGGGTACCACTGAGAGTGGGAGAGAAGGTGTAGTTACAATGATCCCTTTCTTATTTAAACAGGCCATTTCTTCTTCCCAACAAATGCTTTTTTTTTTTTTTTTTTTTTGTCAGCTCAAATATTCCCCTTTGATAGAAACCTGAAAATAATTAGCCTTAATAGCACTGCTGTGAATAATGCTGTGCAGGAAGGAGGTAGATGTTAATAGGAACCTTCCACTCCAAAACTAAGTCACCTACTCAGCCCCCCACACCCCCCAAAAAGAAATAAAACAAGAAAAAGATTACAGGTTTTGCACTACTCTGGGAGAAATGTATATTTGGGATAAACGCATGAAATCCTTTAAAAACAGCACATGCTGAAAACTTCACATTTAGTTTGATTTGCTTTCCAAATCACACAGACTGCACAGTTGCATACAATCTTTAAACAAGTGCAACCCCTGAGAAGCACGAATAGATTTAAGAGAAATAAAAGCAAGATCAGCCAGCTTGTAATCTTCTTTTCTCTTTTTTCCTCCCCAAAGCTGCATTAAATTGGCTGTTGAGAACAATAACATATTTGTGCTTTATAGGTAGAATGATTGGTATTATGCAAAGATTTGGCTAACAGTCTAAAGGCACGTTCACACTACATGCCGTTAATAATTTTCAGGATGCTCTAGGGAACCCGTAATTCCCTAGACTACAACTTAGCAGGTCAATGCATGCTTTGTAGGAACACCTTTGGAATCTAAACCTTTCTTCCAGAACCCTGCCCACCAATGAGACTCCAGGCTCATTCCCAAAGAGCATCTTGGAAAGGAAAAGCACTCTTTGGACCTACATTTTCTGTGGCTCAGGTAGGTTCAATGACTCATCTAGGGTAGACTGCCAACTTGAAAAATGGCACTCTGTAATTCTTACGCAGAGCCCACAACCACTGTATGTCTACACTCTGTGACTCAACTAGACTAGCCACGAACAATTATCTTAAGGAAGTAATTCAAAGGGAACATACATACTCACACACACAGGTGCACATATACAACCAGCAGTATTTTACACATAAGGTTAAAATTCAGAAACAGTGAAAAAATAGTTGGGTAATTCATAGTACTTAGATCAATTTGATAAAGACTTGTATAACCCATAAAAAGAATAAATCTGTGGAGTATAAAAATAAATGCTAGAAACGTTAAGAAAGAAAGAGAACAGTAGATACAGAAAACACGTGTAGAAAGTGACAGAGTTTGGAAGGGAAGAGAGAAATGCGAAGTCACAGCACATAGGGAAGGTAGTTGAATGATGTTCTGTGTTCATTTCCCTTAATGGGATCATAACATTGTTTTAAAAAACATTTAAAAATGGGGGAAAAAAACCAAATGAAATAGTCCCTTGGTCTTTTAATCTTTGATTACCACACATATAGCTGAGCCCTGAGATTCAAACTCAAGGCTCAAATCTAACTTAACAACTCCCATTTTAGGGAATTCATGAATTCCTTGCTGCAGAAGTTGGTGGTGGGTGGTAATAACTGGTTGCATGCATGGATTTCAGACCACTGCTAGACCAGCCCTTTTCATCAGAGATGCTGGAAAAGCAAGTTGTGCCTACACATCTGGAAACATGGAGACTGGGAAGGCCTCCGGCAAAACTGCTCCCAGAGAGGTCTGCTTACACTGGGTGCACTCTCAGCAGTGAGACAAGGGCCTTTCCCTGGGACGCAGCAAGGCTTAGGAGAATAATTCACACTTGCCATGAACTGGAAACCCAGAGGCAAGAACAGGGCAATATATACCTCTTAACCAAATTGTGGGAACAGTGAAGTGGCCACCAGGACATCGCCCCTCCCTCGGAACCAAATATGTCCTTCTGTCAGCGCTGACGTGTGCCTGCCTTTTAGAGATGACCTAGGCCTGGAGCTTAGTATTCATTATCCACCACTGGTCTAGCCCAACCCTGATCTCTGGCTGTGCGGTCCAGGTTTTCTCTAGTCGTATTGTCAGCCTACCATACCACTGGTGGGACTTGCAGAACTAGCTTAAGTGACTTTTTAATTAAGGAACTGTTTTTCACAAGACTTGTTTCTCTTTCCTTAGCACCTACTATGTGCCAGGCACTGTATCAGATGTTTTTTACAATCACCACAACCTGCCTTACCAGGTGACTGTCCCTGTGATGGACTGTAGAAGTTAGAGAAATGGAGTGACTTACTCAAAGTCACACTCCCTTAAGTGGTGGACAGGGATTAGAACCCAAAACTCTGGGGTTGTTGTCCAGGGTTCTCAACACAAACTATTGCACCTCTTGGACACACTCGGTGGGACTCGGTGTGAACTGCTCTGGTGCAAGGGCCATAATTAGTTGTCTGGCCTCAGTTGCTTGCAGGGTAAACAACGTCTGATAAACCCACAATGCTGTATTTATTACATTGCAACCCAGCTGCCAACTGTCTAACCATTTTAATAAAAAGCTATTTTCTAAGGTTTATGTTTTATTGCGTGTATGACTCCCTTATTGGTTAACATTTTGGAGTTGTGGAAAAGGTTATGAATTTAGAAACTGGCTGCATTCATATCATATTTAAAACTTAATGCTATTTTATTAAAGACATATGGGCCTCCAAAGTACACATATTAAATGTCATGTAAGAAAAGTAGCAGTTTAAATCATGGTCAAATTCATTTTTGACGTGACTCCTGAGGCTTCTCAAGATCTGAACTATTTCTTTGTAAATCTGGCAGTTTAACCACACTCATAAATCACTTTCAAAGCATATTATTTCTTAATTTTACTGCATTAGAGAGCATTTGGCCTACACAGTGAACTGTTTGTAGCAGTTATGTGAACAAAGTTGCACATTTAGTCATCTAATGTGCAAAGGAAGAGGGGAGGGAAAGGAAAGAAGGAAAACCTTTTCATTCTCTGGTGTGTTTACTTACCCTATTCATTTTTACCTAAGCAAAAGCACTTTACAGTGCCCAGGTTAGGCCTCTGTCATCTAAAATCGTGGGAATTGCAAGTTGCTATTGAGGCTTTTCTGAACACAAGGAAGGAAAAAATAATTTGTAATTTAATGTTTTCCAAAACATCCCATGACTAAAAATGAAAATGAGTCCAGAAATTAGACATACTCTCTCTCTTGTTTGGAACATGATACTGAACAGATTTTCTTTTATTTTTTATTTTTTTTACAAATTGGGTAATACAACATTTGGTTGTTTTCTAATTATCCAGAGATCCAGTATCTCAGCCTTGGGTTTCAAAGCCTTTCTAATGATGAGATAATAGTCTTTGAATGTGTGTCACAAGCCTCCAAATTTCACTCCCCAGTTTTCTCCATCTTCCTCTGGGGGCAGACGGGCTGATTCTGATGACAAATTCCAGGATCTGAACACTGGCCTTGATTTCAAGATTCGCCAAGGGAGTTGGAGGAGGATTAAGAGAGTTGAGTTAGAGGTCACCCAAATGAAAGCGCTTAAGAGCTTATTTTTACTCCAGGCATCCTTTCCCAAGTTGGGTCCTGTGAAGAGATGACCTCTCTGCTCCCCGGCTGCTGCGCCATCAGTGATGGGGAGTCTCCTCTGCCACCCACAGGCTGCCTCCTCTGTGGCCTCTTTTGCTGTGGCTGCCACCCTCACCTACTATCACAAGAATAAAAAAGACGTCCTACAGGATGCAGGAAGAGCCCCAAATTTGGAGCCTGGTCCTCGCCAGGATGAATGTGAGGCCTTCCTTTTCCTCTCATAGACTTTCCTTTTAGGTGTTTAACTCTCATCAGAAAGGAGATGCTTAGTAAGAGCCTTAGAAATATTTTATTGAAGTATGAACCCTAGAAAACTCAGTGTAGCTACTGGGAATACAGAAGCAATGCCTCCTGCTGTGGACTAAATGGTGTCCCCCAAAATTCGTATATTGAAGCTCTAGCCCCCGATACTGCTGTTGGTCCCCAACCCCCAGGCTGCGGGCCTATACCTGTCCGTGGCCTGTTACAAACGGAGCTGCACAGCAGGAGGTGCGTTGCAAGACCAAAGCTTCATCTGCATTTACAGCTGCTCCCCACCCCTGGCATCACCATCTGAGCGCTACCTCCTGTCAGATGGCGGCAGCATTAGATCCTCATAGGAGCATGAACCCTACTGCACACTGCATATGTAAGGGATTGAGGTTGCCTGCTCCTTACAAGAACCTAATACCTGATGATCTCAGGCAGAGATGTCATGTGCTTGAATCATCCTGAAACCACTCCCCACTCCCTGTCTGTGGAAACACTGTCTTCCATGAAACCAGTCCCTGGTGCTGAATAGGTTGGAGACCACTGCCCCAAAGGACTATATCTGGAGACAAATATTAGGAGGTAATTAAGGGTAAACAAGACCCTGAGCCAGTGTTTTTCAACCTTTTTTATTGCATGGCACACTTGAACCTATAGTTCAGTTTGTACAGCACACTTAAATTATGTTGATCAAAAAAAAAAAAAAAGGGATAAAAACCAGAATATACTTACTGTGCCTTGAACTTCTTTTGAAACTACTTTAATTATCTTTAGAGTTTTTCCTGGCAAACCTACAGAGTTTATTTTCTTGCAGTACACCTATGTGTGAAAATCACTGCCATCAACCAACTGGATTGTGGCTTAAGGAGAAGAGAAAGACATCTCATTTTTTTCTTCGTTTTCTTCACCCCAAGAGGAGGGGACAGTGAGCAGGTGGCATCTGCAACCCAGGAGGAGAGCCCACACCTGAATCTGACCATTCCAGCACCTTGGTCTCAGACCTCCAGCCTCCAGCTGTGAGAAAATGAATTTCTGCTGTTTAGGCCACCCAGTCCACTGCTTTTTATTATGGTGGCTGAAGCTGACTAGTACGCACCTCCCCTCCCTCACCTGTCCAGTGTTCACCCACACAAACTAATGACACAGCAATGCCACAAAGATAGAGTCTCTGTAAACCTGAATTACATAAATAAGAATGCTCATTTGCTGCCTTGGTTGCTATATACCAAAGCAATGCTTGGTCTTCCTGTGGATTATCTCATTTAATCTTCACAACAAACTTGGAAGGAAGTATTACTTACTTCCCTGTCTTAAACATGGAGAAACAAACAACAGAAGGCAGAAGTTCAGTCTTTAATCCAGTGTTTTTAAATCTTTTTCATCGCATGGCATACTTGAACCTGTAGTTAAACTTTCACGGTACACTTAAATTATATTAATCCCCAAAAGAGTAAAAAACAGAATACACTTACTGTGCTTTGAACTTCTTTCAAAAATAATTTAATGAATGATCTTTAAAAAATTTCATGGCACACCTAAGATCCTCTCACAGTACACCAGTTGAGAAATCGCTGCTTTAATCCAAACCTAAATATAATTCTAAAATTTGGACTTGGCCAAGGCCCCAAATAGAACAGAAAACCCAGCAATGGCTCATGAACAAATTAAGAATCACGGGGTTGGGCAGCACCTGTGGCTCAAAGGGGTAGGGTGCTGGCCCCATATGCAGGAGGTGGAGGGTTCAAACCCAACCCCGGCCAAAAAAAAAAGAATCACAGGGTTTTCATGGAATACAACAGTCAGACTAAATTCAGATTTTAAACCTCCCCAAATCAGCTAGAGGCAATCCCTTGAATCATGTTGAGAATAGAAGTAAAGGTTGGGCAGTGGGGGAGGAACGAATAAAAATGGGCCATATAAAACATGGACCAAATCAATGAGCCAGACAGCCTCTGTGACGATGCAAAATGCACCCCCCAAAAGAATAAGAGGTGACTCGATTTTCAATTTCACTCATGAGTTAAAAGCATCATGGAGTAGGAGCCTCACTTAAAATTCCCCATTTCTAAAAAAGAAAAAAAAAAAAAAAAATACAGCTTTGGAGCCTAGACAGAGAGTATTAGTTCGCTGTTGAAAAGAAATAATGAGTTCTAATTCAGGTAATGTAGCTCAAAATTTACTGCCATATTTTAAAATGCACATGAAAAATAAAATTATCCTAAAATGTCCTTGGTGAAAAGGCTGAGCATAATTGCTATCACTGACAATGGCATTGAACTTAGCTAAATTAACATCAAAGGAAGCCCCAATTACAGAGCATCTGTGCATTATTGATGGTGCCCTGTCTGTTAATCTAAGACACTCTACTGTTAGGAGCCGAAAAGCAAATAAAAGAGCTAATTGTACCATCAGCCTTCAGGGACCCCAAGGGCGGACCTGCCCTATCAAGCTTTTGAAATGCCACTTCTCCTGGTCAGATGATGAGGGGGACGCACTTGGAATTGGAGTGTGTACATGGGCCCAAGAAGTAACTATGGTGACCACAGGTAGGGAAAACAACAGAGAGGCCAAAACACACTTCTTCAAAGGTCATGACAAACTCTCAAGCTGTCTGGTAACTTGGATGGTCTGAAGGTTTGGCAGGAAGAAACAAGGCAAGAAACAAGTCATCTTGGCTCCTCAAAGAACCATTTGGGGCAAGGGGCACCTCTAAGGTAGAGATAATTTCTCTGCGTATGAGAAGCTCTCTTGTGAGATTTGGCCCCTTACGGAGCCTGCAATGTAGAGAAAGGAAGTGCCATTACTCCTTCAGACTGCACGCTGGCATTTACCTGGGCATACCTGTTTGCACTCACCCAGATAATACCCTGAAAAGTACATATTAGCCATATTCCAACAAATGTCAACTTTTGTCTGTTATTACTCATAGTATCAGGCAGTCTGGAAAGAACCAGACTCCAGAGTAGAAAACGGGACCACACCATCCTCATTGTCCCCTTCTTCCTCAGCGTGGAATTGCAAATGTGTCAACATGCAATTGAAGGTGGTCTCCGAACAATGTTCATGATTTTGTCCCAGCAGCCAAGCATCTATGTGGTTTACCTCTAATCTGTCTATTGGGCAGGCTTCCTCACCTTTTAGGATCCCTAACTGCCTGAGAGTTTGGCCCCTATAATCCTACAGTCTGCTATCTCCATGGGTCCAGAGGGACCTTCCAAGCAAGGCAGAACTCTGTTGAACTGCAACGGATAGATAGCCGGGCCCTGGTCCAACAGAGGAGAGGGGAGGCTGATGCTATCAAGATCCTCTTTTCATTCATACGCCCATTGCTGGCCTTTTTTCTCTGTTCTTAGAGAAGTTGCCCCTATATTTTCAGCTCACATTTCCTCATCACTGGCCTGGAATCACCAGAATTGGTGGGAGTGAGGGGGAGGAGTGGAGAAAGCACCTGAAGGATGGTGTTGTCCGAGGCCATCAGGACACCTACAGATGGAGAACAGCAATTCTCCCAACCCTGGAGCTACACAAAGAACCTGGGGAATGTTAGTTTGAAACACGGGTAGCTTTAAATCAGTATCCCAACTTTATTCCCCAATTTCTTTAAAAAGCATCTTGATTTTCCTTTCCTTCTCCCTCTTCTCTTTCCTCTCAAGCTTTATTTTTCAAAATAAGAAGAAAAAGAATCTAAATTGCAAGAGAAAAATGCCCAAAGTCCTCGTGGAAAGTGAATCAAGAAAACATCAAGCTGGTAATGTACAGATTACAGGCATAATCGGCTATTAAGGCTGCATCTCAATCACTGCCAGAGATCACATGAATGAGGACTTTTCATGGCCAAGTTAAGAAGCCTTAAATTTCCTTCTGAAAACTAGGGCAAGTAATACCATAGGGGACAGGAGATTTGGGGTAGGAACATGTCAAAAGACAGTTTAGAATGCCGGGGATTCACTGCCAAGGGAGTCACTACGGGGTCTCTGAGAGCCATCAGCTTTCTCCTCGCCTGAGTGTCCGAGCAGCTTACTACCACTTGCATACTTCCCTGCAGTATGAGGAGAGGTCTCCTGGACCCAGATTTCTACCCCCTGTGGCTTCCTGAGTGCCAACACTGGCCTGGGTGCTCAGAATATTGCGGTAGCCTCAGCCCAGCAGCTGCTGTTGCACGGATCTCCAAATCACCAAAGCACCTCTCCCAGACACCTAGGGACCCACACATATACCTGCCTACACTTTCTTTCTACTTCAAACCCCACCAAGGTTCCTCTTGACTCTTCAGGGAAACTACAAATATCAAAGAGAGCCCACCCCAGCCTGGCTCCTGCAATTCTCTGTCTAACCCATGCCTTTTTTATTCAAATGGTTGGAGGGAATGGTGGTGAGGTCCAAACTGGAAACTGAAAAGTTTCCTTTGACCCCCCTTCCATCTCCTGGTCCTCTGCTCTCTTGCCCCCGTCTCCCACCACACATGTATGCCTGGTTGAAGGCATACAATGAAAAAAGCACAAGCTTTGAAGTTGACTTTGTTCCCTAAAGTAATTTAAGGTTTATAGGGGAAAGAATATGAACTTTGGGGCCCAGGCAGACCTGAGAGAGAGCCTGATTCCACCTTGCTCTGTAATTTTAGGTAATTTCTCTGATCATCACTCATTTGTAGATTCAAGGTCAGGGAAAAATTAAGGGATAAAATTGTTAAGTCTCAGGTATAAAATTTAGCAGACAGTGGCCACCTAATGCATGTGTACATTATGTGTCTAATCACGTACCTTTAGGCAACCAGTCAACCCTTAGGCTGGCCCTGCTATCCTAATTAGTTAAGCGTCTGGATAACCTATAGTAGTTGGTGCTGTGGCACAAAAACTGCCATCAACCTCACTAAGTCCCAAGTGGTCTCCTGGTTAAGAGCCCTGGTTCAAGTGGCCAGCGAAGCATCAGAAAGTAGGGTGCGGACGGATGCCCTGCCTGTGTGTTAGGCAGGGTCTGCAGCAACACTACCACTCAAAATCCTAGTGGCTTGTTATAAGCGTTTCTTTCTTGTACAGAGCTCTTTGGTTGGCTTTGGGTTGGCTTCAGGTTTCAGGTCAGGTTGTCAGTGGGTCTCCTGTGTTGTTTTCATGGTAAATGGCAGACACGTGAGAGGAGTGAAGAGAAACACGGGATTCCTCATAAGGCCTTGGCCCAGAATTGGCATGCTGTCACTTCTGTTCACAACCTATTGGCCATGGCGTCACATGGCCAAGGCTAAAGCCAATGGGAAGGGGAAATGCGCTCTTTCCTCAGGGAGGAGCCATTGCAAGAACAGATAAAAAGCAACAGTTTGGACAAATAATATAAGAAGCTTCCATATTGTTCTTAATTGTCAAGTTCTAGACGTGGCACAAAAGATGCTATGGATGTTCATCTCATTTCCAACACTTAAAAGGTGCCACTGACTTCCGCAATCCTCTTAGCATGTGTCTGTCCAAGTATCTCTGGACAAAAGCGAGCATTTGGGAGGCCACAGAGTGGAAAGGTGTGGAGCTAGGCTGTTGGGGAGCCAGGAAAGCCAATGGGCCCACCAGGCACACATTTCTCCAGGTACTGGGCTTTGTGGACACCCGTGTCTACCATGTGCTGTGCACCTGCTGAGGCCCCAGGGGCTTCTGGGAGTGTGCAGAGGGACTGCCAGGGGGACCTGCAATCAGTTTCCCTTTCCTTCTATCGTGGGTTTCAGTTCCCATCCACGGGGCTTTACCAGGAGGCTGGAGGCATATGTGGCTTTCTTATAAGGCTCTGTCTTTGATTTTAGAAGGTTGCTACCCAAATGCAAGGCTATAGAAACAGCTTCCAAAGAACAACACTCAGAAAGCATTTCCTTAAGACACAGGATGTGAGGTGTCAAAAATGGAGAAAAATAAAATCCATGATTCTCCTTCGAATGAATGTGGTAAACTGCAAAGTCAAGAATAAGGTTGAAAAACAAACAAACTGCAAATGTTGGCTTCTGGAGTTGTTTCTAAACACACTATCTAAGCATTTTCGAAAAGAATTAATTAAAAAATTTCCCTCTCTTCAATATTTACTACACTGCAAGTGAAAATAGACTCTGAATGTATCACTATACAAGAAACAAAACTGTGTGAAAACAAAAAAGAACCATAAAAACCCTAACATAGACAGGTAGTTAGAAATATCTGAAAAAAAATCAAACAACCTTTTTAGAGTTTTTTTTTTTTTTTTTAATGCTTGGCACTGTGCAGAACTTTTAATATATACTGGCCAATTGCCTATTTAACAGAATGTACTAGTAGTGGTTTATAATATTTATTTCCAGGCATGCCCTGGATTTATATTTTATAAAATACATATTCTTAAACTATCAAGCACAGAGTAAATGACAGTAATTGTACTACATCTAGAAGTAGTTCCTGGTAACTTTTATGTGTTTGAAATTGGGCTAGAAAGGGGTAACAGAAGATATCAAAGACATGTGCACTTTAAAATAAGGTATCACTTAGTAAAGTGCAAGGCTAGGCCTAAAAAACAGTGAAATAAACCAAAGACGACACTGAATAATACTCCTTTATGGAACAGACAAAAATATATATCTGTAATGACAGGTAGGGAAAAGATAGGGAAAAATCTCATTTTAACTTCATACAGATTTGTGGGTGCCCCAACATATTTCTGAGAAAAGCTACTTCATTCATTCATTCATTTATTTATTTTAGATAGAGTCTCATTCTGTCGCCCTTGGTAGAGTACTATGATATCATAGCTCACAGCAACCTCAAACTCTTGGTCTCAAGTGATTCTCTTGCCTCAGCCTCCTGAGTAGCTGGGACTACAAGTGCCTGCCACAATATCCCAGGTAGTTTTTCTGTTTTTAGTAGAGATGGGCTCTTGAACTTGCTTAAGCTAGTCTTGAACCCTTGAGCTCAAGCAATCCATCCACTTTAGCCTCCCAGAGTGCTAGGATTACAGGTGTGAGCCACCTATCCCTGCAAAAAGCTACTTATTTCTTAAAGGTCCTGGTACACATGTGAGCAGATGGGTTTTAAAGGAAGGAAGATCATGCAGGTTCAGATCACACTCTCGCTTGCTCCAGAAAAGCTACCCAGTGGAAACGCCAAGGCACGGGGATTATGGCAGCTATAGGTCTTTCCATCATAAATAACCCCAGTGAAAGTCTTCTGGAAAAACAAATATGACACCCCAAATCTGGCTTTTCTGCCAGTGCACAAGTTCAAATGATTGCATCGCCTGAAGGCTATGGTCCCTTTCCTGCTTTTCCAGATGAGCATGTTAAGACAATTTAAAAATGTGCAGCCTTTCCTGATGGCTCTTCCAACATGCTCTGTTGTTCATGACTCACTCTTTTGATGAGTAATGACTGAGCCTCTGCCAGAGACCAGGCCCTGGAGACAGGGAAGCGCACAAACCTGCAGAGTCTCTGCCCTGGCCACCGCAGGGGTTGCGCTGTTCCTGGCTTCCCTGTGATTCCATTCCCTGACTTTTTCCTAGGCTGCTTTTTTTCATGGAAAACCAAAAACAAAGACACAGAGGGAAAGACACTAAAGGTATCCAGGAGAGTTAGGGGGGAACTCCAATGTTCAAAGCAGGGCTGTGGGAGCAGGTGATCCTTGGACCCCATTGGCTTTCAACTTTCAGTTTAAGGAAGAGAATAAGAAAGATTTCCAGAAGTACATGTACTCTGAAGTTTATGCCTTTAAACATCACTCTTACATACACACGCACACACACACAGCCACCCTCCCAAATACCTGAAGATACACACACATAAATTATACAAGCTACACCTAACTACACAAATACACAAAAAACACATGCTGGGAAGATTGGGTATGCTCATATAAAAAAGCAGATGACGTATTTTCAAGAGCACGCTGATACTCACAAACATCTATTACTATCTCTTACCTATGGGAGGATGGACACAGAAGCAAGCAAAAGCGTGCATGTCAAAACACTTTCCAATATCGACTGTGATTCTCAGTCCAGCCCCCACCCCTGGTAGCTGCCCTCCCAGTGACTTCCGTAGGGTGCTGAGGATTAAATAGCTGGTAGCCAACTTCATATACATGCCTGTAAACAAGAGGGCTTTAAATAATTATGTCAAGGAAATGACACCTGTGTTCTTTGCCAGGCCTAGGATGAATAATTACAAAGCCAGGACATAATTAAGCAATTCTGACTGTCAGATTTTGAGCTGTTTCTCTGACATGCAGGGCTGGCAGGCCCGCCCCTTGTGCCCTTGTGGACAGGCCTCTGCGCCCCTTTGATCTGTGTTTCCAGTGCAGGAAGGGAAGCTTTCCTGAAGGCCCGAACCTTGTCTGGATTTGTTTTGGTGCTCTCTGTATTGACCCTGGCAGGATCCAATGGCCAAGGATGGACAAATATATATATGTTCTTGAAAATTCCAGTAAATGAGCAAAGGCTAGCTGTTGAAGGTCCATTAACTAATAACACACACAGAGTCTAGAAGAGTCCATCGTCTGTCACCTGTCACTTCCTAACAAATGAAAGCATCCTTCTGTGGAACAATCGGCACTCAGACAGAAGGCAGCTTTGGAATAACACAAACCAAAAGGCAACAGTGAAAGAGAAACGTGTCATCCTGAGAGAAACCGAGACAGAACTTGCACTCAAGTGCCAGGGCCTGCCAGGCACCCAATCAGATCTCTGTGACACAGGGCGTCTATTAGCTCCTGGAGGATTTTGCATTTGCGTCAGCCGAGGACACCCAGACTGCCCCTTCCCTACCTTCAAGGCAAGGCTGTGATTGGAGAGGCATTTTCCATTCTCCCGAATACTTTATGTCAGGAATAAAATGAAAACAGCTCCCCAAATCACGGCCCCTTGGTCATCCATCACAGCATTCTGCTGGATAAGCACAACAAGCTGCTGCTGCCTCGGAAAGGACAGAAGCCAACCTGAGATTCCAATTCTGTTTTGAAAAATAGGTCTTCACCGAGGGTGCTCAGCACAGCATCGGCAATACCCGGGAAGGAAATTGCTCTCCACTTAGAAGATGCCGTGTGTAAACATACCTCCCAGAACATACATATGTATATACACACAGAGATGGAAAGTATATATACACACCTGCATAGGAACAAACACATGTCTGTACACACTGAACAGGTGAGAACCAGCCTTTTTAACCAGCCAATTCATTAATTCAGCGAGGAGCTCATTTGGCCTATTTCTATCTGTAACAAAAGTACTCGTGCATATCTCTGAAAACAATAGACAAAAGGTGTTGCCTGCCATTCAAGATAGGTACATGGTTTGCTATGAAACCAACAACACAGACAAGTCCTCTGTGCACTTGAAGAATTGTGTCACAAATAGAACACTTAACTGGAATCCCCGACCCCTGGGAGGACTCTGAGGAAGCTGCATCCTGTCCAAGTTTCCTCGTCTGTCCAAGAGCATAGACAGGGGATTTCTGTCCTTTTCAGTTCAGAAATCACATGACTCTACAAAAAGAAAGCCAAGGTCCCTCTACATTGTCAGAGTATTTTTGTCTCTCCCCTCAAATAATTAATGAGCATTTTTAAGCTTAATACAGTTAGTAAGGATGTTAGCGTCAATTACGCAAACATGAGCTAATTCTATAATTGATTAGAAACTAATTGGGAACTCTAAAAAGCATTTCTGTGGATGTTGCTAATGACTCAGAGAAACAGCTAAAACTTTATTTCAAGGATCCATTCCCAGATGCTTTCAGATTCAAGGGAAGATCTCAATTTCCTTGTCCCTATTTGCCAGAACAGTCCTGCTTTTAACCATTTTCTTCACTTAGACCTTTCTATGAGGTTTTATTTTAATACAGATACACATGGGATTGATAATTAGTTCACTGCTCCAGGAGCAAGAGAACAGAGGGAGAAGGGAGGGTTTTACACAAGTAAAACTCCAGTGGCAATTCCCCGACAGGTGACCTTGAGCAGCCCCGTGAACTTCCTCGGGCCTGAGCTACCTCATCTGTACAGTGAGCCAATGATCCCCTCTCTCCTCCTTGTGAGTATGTCAGTATCTACAGATGTGTACACAAAGAACCTTAGAAGCATGGTGGGCAGGCCTGGTGTGCCCCATCCAAATATAGGGGGGCCCTTCAGACTCCAGTGGCAATGAGGAGCTTTTGCTACCCAAGGCAAAGCAGAATGTCTTGTAGACAAATGTACTCATGAAGAGAGAAATGCAAGGTGGGCTGGTTATTTATAATAACCCATATTATGAGTTCATTTCTTCCAATATACAAACAACTACACGCCCACACGAAAGAAAAAACACAAGTATAATCTAGCAAGGGGGAGGGGAGACGGGAGGGAGAAGGCTGGAGGGGGATGGGTGGGAAGAGGGGGGGTGATTGGCGGGATCTCACCGAATGTGCACAATGTGAGGGTGTCCAGCACACCCCCTGGGTGAAGGGCTCAACTACAACTTGAACTTTACCTTAGAATTGAAAACAATGTGACCTAAACTTTTGTATCCCTGGACATTAATCTGAAATTTAAAAAAAAAAAAGGATTCATTTCTTCTACATCTGGGTTTGGTAATGATGTTGGCTATAACCATTTCACCAAAAAAAAAAAAAAAGGAGGCCAAGAAATAAATTATTTCATTTGGCCAAAATTACAAAAGCTGGAATAACTAAATGCAGTCATGTGCGCTGTGTCAAACCCGCGCCTCATAAGGGGAACTGTTAACAATTTAATAGCTACGAATGAATCACTCAATTAATTTCCCACATGCTGAAACAGGTAACAATACATTTATCTGCCAGTATTATACCCTCTGTGTCATATATTTCCACAACTGCTAGCAATCTTATTCAGCATAACGGGAAATAAGTTGCACCTCATGGATTCAAGGAAAGAAAGTAGCCTGAGGTCTGTAGCCAGCCAAGCGACTTGATGGAAAAGGTTTCACTGTTTCTGTTTGGTTTTTGTTTTTTCTTTTCCCTCTTAATCATGTCTAATGCATGTGCAGAGTGTTTTAAGTCAATAGTTGTGGGCAAATTAGACCTCTAGGATTTCTGTGCCACCGTTTTCAACACATAACCTGCAATCTCAGGGGAGGTGAATGCATTGCTCCATGGAGCCCCAAGGTGGTCTTAGTTCCCCAAAAGGGTCATTAGGGGTCATCAAGTCCATTCCCCAGCCTCTGGCTTCACTGAAAAATCCTGACTTCTTCTGAAGAGATAGTTATCCATGTCCTTAAGAAGCTCTTTGTGTCTGAATTCAAGATTCCAAGCCAAATCTCCCATGTTTCATCAGAGCTGCCATTAGGATGACACCACATTCACTTACAGAGCCTCCTTGCAGATTCAGCTGGTAAAGGAAAGGTCAGTAAACACCTTTCTCATAAGCTCTGGAGAGCCACATGGAGGGAACACACGCCAGCCCAGGGACACATTGTCAGAAAACATTGCCTTCCACACTAACGATATCTCAGAGAGTCGCTGAGATCTTGCCTGCGATGGAAGAAAATCACTCTCTCTTAGCGCTCCTTTGATGGCAAGACAGTAGTAGAAGAATCCTACCTACCTTGGAATCCTACCCATGCACGATGCTTTCATTTTTCTCCCTTTTCAGCTCTAAACCTGCAGAGATCTCACTTTGGAAGCATCTTCAAGAAAGAGGGCTCAAACCCCCTCCCCCTGAACTTTACCATCGGGTTGTGTATGATGCTGCTTTATTGGCTGATCAGTCACCTGCACGAGACTGCCTTTCAAATAAGGTTCCCTAAGCCTGGGTCACAGGAAGACCCAATTTATACTCAGTCCTATTGGCCAACAGCACATCCATGGATAAAGCCTGCATTTAACCACACCAGAGTACATCCTCCATGACTTAAAGTATAATAAATTGTGGTACATGTACACCATGGAATATTATGCAGCCTTAAAGAAAGATGGAGACTTTACCTCTTTCATGTTTACATGGATGGAGCTGGAACAAACTCTTCTTAGTAAAGTATCTCAAGAATGGAAGAAAAAGTATCCAATGTACTCAGCCCTACTATGAAACTAGTTTATGGCTTTCACATGAAAGCTATGACCCAGTTACAACCCAACCTGTTTTAATAAACAACTCCACCAGCCTTTCAGTGGTGTCTTGATGACTCTGCCCATCTTCATGACAGCTTAGGGGGTCTGGAATCCCAGACTCACTCTTCCACGGTACAGGCCACATTTCCATATAACCCGGCTCCCTCCCTGGTCCTCCTTCCTGAGAGAGGGCTGCCAAGACTTCTCCTAAAACAAAGAAGGTCCTCAGCATCCTGAGAAGTTCTCCTCCCAGGCCCTCGGCTCAGCCTTTGGGTTCAGCCTCGCCCACCCTGCTTCCCGCCTCCCTCCGGGTATTGGGGTCTGAAGGACATTTTCAAGAACCCCATGGAAGAGGCAATTCCAGATCACCGCGCTAGCCCCAGCCAGAGCTCCAGAGAGGGGCACAGGGACTCAGACAAGCCCCCGGGCCCATCATCAGGAGCCCACATGTGCAGGGGTGGGTGGGGATTCAGGGCGAGCACCCTGCGTGGGGGTGGGAGGACGTCCTTGGAAGCCTCCCTGCTGCTCCGCCTTCCTGCTAGGCCAGAGCTGGGGGCCTAGGGCACCTCCTTACCCAGGGGACACTGTCCTTGGGTAAGGACACTGCCGTGTCCACCCGCCCCCCCCCTTCCCTCCAGGCATGGGCCTGCCCCTCCCTGCCAGGATTTTTGTTTGTTTGTTTTGTTTTTTTGCCGTTTTTGGCAGGGGCTGGGTTTGAACCCACCACCTCCAGCATATGGGGCCTGCGCCCTACCTCTTTGAGCCACAGGCGCCGCCCTCCCTGCCAGGGTTGTAAAAGCGTCGGGGCGCAGGTGCAGGTGCCTCGGGCCTCCGTACGGTGGGGTGGAAACTCGGGGAGGAAAAGGAGGCCCCGCAGCCGGTGCCGCTCTGATTTCCCAGAGCGCGCAATGCTCCCAGATAAATGTGTCCCCGGCATTGTCACGCTGCAATAGTCATAAGGCTCATTACTGGTTTTAATTTTGCCAGCTGCTTATTTACCATCGCCTGACCCCATGTTATTGCCCTGGTGGAAGAGTTCCTTGTCCCTGCCCAGAACTGAAGGGCCCCAGAGTGGAGTCTCTGCAGAGGCCCAGGGCTCCCGCAGGCCCCCGCGGGGCCGGGCAGCCCCCCAAGCCCACGCAGGCCCCCGCGGGGCCGGGCAGCCTCAAAACCCACACAGGGCTCTTCCGCTCGGCTGAGGGCTCAGCCGCTCTCCGCGCGCTCTGGGGACCAGCTGCACCTGTCGGGGCAGGGGGTACTGCGGGGAGGCCTTTCATTTCTGGAGACACCACCAACGGAAATCAGAATCCTTGAAGCAGAGAGGATGGGAAAAAAGGACTTCATTACTACACTTAAAAAAAAAAAAAAAAAAAAAACAGAATTAATGCTTTTTAATTTAAATTTGAGAAGCCCAGAGCAGCATGTAAAGCAGCAAATGACCACACCTGTGTGCTCAGCAGAGGAACTCGCTTAACCTTTTGGCACTTTTATTTTTGATCTTTTTTTCTCTGTGTACTTTAAAAAATCAGATTTCAGAGCATAATCTTGTCCTAGAATTTTATTAAATCTTTTTTAAAAAATTATAAAATCACCCGGTGTTCTCCATAACCAATGCTGAAAAGCAAAAAAATAGCAAATAATCTGTCCCCTTCCTCCACTCCGCCACTCCGCCACTCCACCCTGTGAAGTAACCCAGGCCAACAGCACGGGCTGGTACCACCCATCACCTCCATCTCCTCCTCCATGAGAGACACGTGAGCTTTGTGGGCAATAGAGAGGGAAGAAAAACAGAAAAAACAGAGGGAAGGAAGAGGAGGAGGAAGAAAGATGGAGAGAAGGAAGGAAGAAAAATAAGAAGGAAGAAAAGGAAGTTGGGAGAAAGTGGGGGAGGACCAGAGAAAGATTTAACAAAAGTTAAATAGAAAAAAAAAAAAAGAAATTAGAAAAAAAGTTTAAAAGAAAACAAATAAAAAAAAAAGATACGAGGTCTGACAGTTAAGTTCCCAGATTTGCCACCAGTGAGCCTACTTTGGTGGTGCTGTATGTCATCTGGGTGAGGTTTTATAACCCTGGTGGTCAGGGTCCCACAGCCGTGTTCATGTCCACCTGCCGGGCCATCTGGCTGACCAGCAGTCATTACCATTGTTGCTTGTTTTGTGTGCTGTCATGAGAATGTCAGAGGTTGTATTAGAGCAATGAGCAAACATTAAATTTCTTGTTCAACACGGCAAAAGTGGAAGAGAAATAAAGGACATGTTACCCCAAGATTAGGGGGGTGATGCCTTGAAGAAAACGGCAGTGTACAAATAGGTTAAATGTTTTTCTGAGGGAGAGAAAAAGCGTCACAGATGATGGGAGGTCAGGGCAGCCAGTAACGGACAGAAATGACAAAAACATTACAAGAATTTTTCTAACCTTGCATTAGAATCATAAGCTGACTGTTAGAAGCGTAGTAGATTCCGTAAACATAGATAAAGAAACAGGAAAATCTTTAACTGAAAATCTTGGCATGAGAAAGGTGTGTGCAAAAATGGTCCCAAAAGGAAAAATGTGGACAAAAGAAAATTCGTACTGCACCATCAGGGGGGTTTTAGCCAGTAAACACATAACTGGGTTGCAGCAACCTCCCTGCTCACCTGATCTGGCCCCCCATGATGTTTTTTCTTTACCAGAGAGCAAAGAAATAATGAAAGGAAGGCAATTTGATGATGTTCGGGACATCAAAGGTAATGCCATGTCAGCCCTTTCCAGAAAAGAGTTCCAAAAGTGCCTTAAAGGGTGGACTAGGCACTGGCGTCAGGGCGTCGCTCCCCAAGGGGAGGACTTCAAAAGTGACCATCGTGACATTCAGCAAAGAGGTATGTAGCAATTTTTCTAGGACCGGTTTGTGAACTTAATTGTCAGACCTTGTGTAACAGAAATAGGCTTTTACTCTTGTGTGTATATCATACATTTTCATTTCCCTTGGTGAGTGATTGTGGTTATCCCCTTCGAGAAAACAAATACACAAGCATCTTTCTCCTCTCTCTGTTTATCTCTCTCTCCTGTAAAGTACTCTTTAACTCTGACACACATGATGCATTTAATCACTTCTCTATTTATGAACATTCAGAAAATTTCTTTTCTTTCTTTCCTTCAAAGATAATTTTTTTTTTTTTTAATTTCTGTAAGATAAAGGCACAGAGTGGAATTGCTGTCTCAAAGCACATGCATACATCCTCTAAGATATGTGAAGTTCATATCCAAAAGACCCAGGAAAGTCACATTCTCCCTGGCACTGGGAGGTGTTTATATTCATGCATCTTTGTCAGCATTTAACATTATTATATGTTTTTGTCAGTCTGATGGGTAAAACATAGCATTTTGCTTTTACTATGCTTTTTACTTCTCTAGTTCCCAGAGGTTGAATAGGTCTCATAAGTTTATTGACCATTTTATTTCCTCCTTTATGAATTGGCCATTAATAGTCTTTGCCATGTTTGCAATTAGGTCGTATTTTTCCTTTTTTAATTTGTAAATACTCTTTGCATATTATGTATATTAACTCTTTATCCGCCAGGTATTGTAAATAATTTTCTCGACCTATTTATCACAGATAAACATACACAATTTCCTATATCTGTTAGCCCTCCTTGTAAACATTTGAGATGCCTGTATAATACCCCAGGGTGTGAGGGTATTGATTAACCATTCCCTAGCTACTGATGGACACTCAGAAGTTTCTTACTATCTCTATGGTCATATGAATAATGTGGTGGGAACCTCTGTGCACAAATATTGACCATATTTTTTGTTATTCCTATGAGGTGATTTAGTACATTTTGAGAATAATTCTATTTTTAAGTTAGTTTGTCAAATCAAAGACTAAACATTTAAGAACAGTTGACGTGTATTGTCAAATCGCCTTCTAACAGTTGTAACAATTTACTCCTCTCCCAACTCGACATTCAGGATTCTTTGCTGAAACTGCAGTTCTTAAAAATTCATACAGAAGCTTTTTAATTCAATTGAGTCCCATTTATTTATTTGTGTTTTTGCTGTATTGCCTTTGGGGTCATAAAGTCTTTGCTTAGGTTTATGTCTAGAAGAGTTTTTCTATCTTTTCTCCTCAACTTTTTACGGTTTCTTGCCTTACATTTAATTCTTTAATCCATCCTAAATTAATTTTTGGATATGGCAAACGACAGAAGTCCTGTTTCATTCTCCTGCATGTGGCTATCCAGTTTTCCAAGCACCAATTATTAAATAGGACATCCTTTCCCCAGTATATGTTGTTGTCTGCTTTAAAAGAGCAGTTGGTTGTAGGTAGATGGTTTTATGTCTTGATTAAATTAAAAAGCTTCCATACAGCAAAGGAAATAATCAATAGAGTAAATAGACAACCTACAGAATGGGAGAAAATATTGGCAAATTTTATATCCTATGTAGGTTTAATAACTAGAATCTATAATGAACCCAAACGAGTCAGCAAGAAAAACACAAACAATCGCATTTAAAAGTGGATAAAATGCACCAATAGAAGATTTTCAAAAAATGATATTCAAATGGTCAACAAACATTTGATAAAATCTTCAACATCACTAATCATCAGGGAAGTGCAGATTAAAACCACAAGGAGATACCACCTCACCCCTGTCAGAATGGCCACTATTAAAAAGTCAAAAAACAATAGATGCTGGTGTGGAAGCAAAGAAAAAGTAACGCTTATACAGTGTTGGTGGGACTGCAAGCTAGGGCAACCTCTACGGAAAGCAGTGTGGAGATTCCTCTAAGAAATAAAGCAGACTGAGTGTTCAATCCTGCATATTGGGTATCTCCCCAAAGGAAGAGAAGCTATTTCATCAAAAAGACACCTGCACTCAAATGTTTGTCATAGCTCAATTCACAATTGCAAAGATGTGGACTCAATCTACCTAAGTGCCCATTGATTCATGAGTGAATTAAGAAAACTGCTATATACCTTGGAATAGTATTCAGCCATTAAAAAAGATGGAGACTTTACATTTACCTGGATGGAGTTGAAATAAATTCTTCTTAGTAAAGTATTGCAAGAATGGAAAAATAAATATCCAATGTACTCCATACTAATATGAAATATATAAGCAATTACACATTCATAAGAACAATAAAATATAGAACAGTTCAGAAGTAGAGGGAAGCGGGAGAGGGTGCAGGGGAGGACGTTTGGCAGAAGGAGGGAGGTCATGAGGCAGGATCTCACCTAATGTGCACATTGGGCGGGTGTATAACACGGCCCCTTTACCATAGAAGTGAGAGCAATGTAACCTAGAAATTGTACCTTCATATTAATTTGAAAAAATAAAATAGAAAAAAAAAAAATTGAAAGAGAAGGTATATAAAAGAATAGAAAAATGTAAGATCATATCTGATAAGCTGTAGATAAACATTGTTTTGCAAGAAACAAAAGTGGTATACACACACACACACACACACACACACACACACGATATATTACATGCCACAGAGAACTACTCAGTCATAAAAGGGAAGGAAATCCTGTTTACTGAAGCAGTGCGAATGGAACTGGAAACCATTACCCTAAGTATCTCAGGAAGGGAAAAACAAGACCACATGTATTCTAATCATTGGCAGCTAATCAGTGGGCACATACAGGCACAACGTGAAATAAAGTTCACTGGAAATCAAGAAGTGGGGGGAGGGATAACAACTTACCTTTCAGGTACAGTGAACGCTATTCAGGTTATGAGCACACTAAAAGTCCCAGTTGAAGCATTCTGAGATGTATCTGTGTAACAAAAACATGTGTGGCCCCTTAGTATTTTGAAATTTTTAAAAATCAGAAAAACAAAATGTATACAGTTGATGGTTTAAAATAGCCTCCTAATGTTGTTTTGCTATCCCTAAAATTTACTCCCCAGATTGGTAATTTTGCATACTCATTACCCGGCCATCTCTTTTCTCTTATGATTAAACTTCCTTTGTATGGTTTTTGCTTTTTTTTTTTCCCTTTGGGAGGGTCTTGATATTTTTATGCATCTGAATTCTTTATGTATGTAGGATAAAAATCCTTTTTATATTTGTAGAAAATATTTTCCTTGCTGTGAGTTTTCTGTATGATTTTATTGATAGAGAAGAGATTTAAATCACATGTTCAGATCCATTACTTGACTATAATTTCTTTCCATAGTGTGTTAAGCTTAGGCCCCTGTTGGTCAAGTTATCATTTCAATATGTACTGATTTTATTTTTTCTTAGTTTGTTACATTTGATTGTTATTTAATATTTAACATTTTAATTCATATTATCTCATGCAGGGTGTGATGAAAGATAAAATATGAACCCTTAATTCATGTAGTTTTCTACCTCCCTCAGTACTATTTAAGAAATATTCCTCAAATGCCAAGTCTTTTAACAAAAATATTTCAGAGTTGTCCAGTCTGCCTTTTAGATTTGTATACTTATTTTGGTGCCAGTATCAAATTAATTTAGTGACCCTTGATTCATAATGCATTTTATCTGGTAAAACTAGTCCTCCTGCCTCCAATTAATTGTTGCCTTTATTTTTTTTTTTTTTAACTAGTGCTTCTTCCTCTAATTTCTTCTTTATATAATTTAGAAATGTTTCATTCTTTGTCCCTCCAAACCAATTTTTTCCACTCTTTAATTAGGATTACATTAAACTCCAGTCTAATTTGAAGATAATTTAGACATTCAGTCTCCTCATTCAGCTATATTTATAGCTCTCTTTAACTGAAAGTTTTTATTTTATCTTCATCATTATCTTTTCTATTTTCTTCATGTTAATTCTATTCCAGTTGTCTTAAAAGTTTTCCTGGGTGCTTATATTATTGATTTTTTAAAATTAGCTATTGTTGTTAGGTCATAAAAAAGAACTTTTGCACGTCTACTAAGACTGTAATTATCGTTCATAATGTAATCTTCATAATTATATGGCGATAGTGATCAATACGATTGATTTTATTGCTATGGAAAATATGAAAATTATTAGTGCTTATACGCTAGTAAGATACAAGACCCCAGACCCCAAATTCCAGAAAGAGTGTATGAGGACGTGCCACCATGGGGACACTGCAGGGAAGCAGGAGGACTGGTCCAAGTTGGAGGTGGTCCACTCAAAGGGGGCTATGTGCAGGGATGGGTTTTGATAGCAGCTTGTGTGCTCAGTGGGACTTTAGGAAAGATGGAAGGAAGTGAGTTTAACCAAAGAAGACTCTATGCACGAGACCCAACACCCCAAAGTGGAGACACTAAAGACAAGAGTTCAGAGGAGCATCAGTATTCCTGCTCGACAGAAACGGGCACTTCAGGGGCACGTTCAACTTCTCAGGTCAGTTGTGACCTGTGCTGAGGGGTTCACCCAAACAGCAGTGTCCTCTCCTTCTTCCTCTTTCTCTCAGGTCAAACCAAAAGCTCTCTCTATTGAGGACAAAGATCAGAGGAAGAAGCCATGTCTGAGAAATTATCTGGTGAAATTCTGACAATTAAATGGAGGAAAGGAGGTTGAAAACTTCTGTGAAGCTGCTTTGCAAACTATAAATCAGACCTTTCCAAACTTCTGTAAAGCTGCTTTGCAAACTATAAATCAGACATCAAAGAAAAGAGGTCGATGATGTATGCAGTGCAAGCATGCCAATGTACGAATCTATATCTGCCTGGGGTCACTGCAGAAATGTTATCACATTCTAGCGGTGGGCAATATGTTCCTGTCTGATCAGCATCTATGTCCTTGTGTTTGGGTGATGACCCTTTGATTATCCCCGTGGGTAGAGTGAGGCTAACCCCACCTCCCTGGCTCAAAGCCACAGGTTGTGGTTTCAGTGGTGAACACGTGATCCCAGCTGGGCCAGTGACACTCAAGACCAGACCTTCCGTTGTAACTAAGGAAGAAAATAAACTTCTTCTCTATGGAATCGCCAAGCTGGAGCTGCTGGAGGTTATCTTGCAGTAATGTCAGGAGAGGCTACTTATGAACAAAGCCAGAATCAGAGAGATAAGTTCCTGCATCTTGCCAGGTCCAGGACATAGCCCTGGATTTATCAGTTACCTAAGAAAATATAATAACTCAAAAAGGTTATCTGTGATAGAAAGAGTCCTAATTACAGGTATCTATTCCATACTGAAGTTATTTTCAAAAATACTTCAAATATTCTCGTTGAGTCTATGAAGTCTGAATTCACCACATACTTTGGTGAAGCTATTGTTCCTCTTTAATGCATCATAAATTGAGAAATAAAATGTTTTTCCAGATAGAAAAAATCTAAGAAATCCGTAAAGAAGCTATTATACTAGAACTAATAAATGAGTTTAGCAAGGTCACAGGATAGAATATCAATAAGCAAACCATCAATTGTACTTATATGTAGTAATGGTAACCACAAATAACCACTGAAAGTCAAAAAAGCCATCTACGGTTGTGTTAATAATTTAAAATATATATAAGATAAATTTTGAAAATATGTGAAATACCAAGGAACAGAAAACTATAAAACACAGCTGAGAAAAATTGAGGACTAATCAAAAAAAAAAAAAAAAATATATATATATATATATATATATATGTATACACACACATACCATTTTCATGGACTCATTACTTTTAAGATGCTAGTTCTCTCTCAGTTGAGCTGCAAATTCAATAAAATTCCTATTAAAATCCTGGCATGCTAATTTTTAATAGAAATTGACAAGGTGATTATAAAATTCAGCTGTAAAAGCAAAAGTTCTAGAGTAGCAAAAACAATCTTATAAAGAATAACTTTGGACGTGTCATAATTCAGCAGTTCCAGAGGCTCAGACTTGAGACCAGGGTCTAAAATGGTGTGTGGCATCTTGTGCCTCCAGGTAGATAATGTTAGAATTCAACTGGAGGACACCCAGTGCTAAAATTGATTGTTCACTTGGTTAGGGGTGCGTGAAGTACAACGCATTTGAAGAAGTCTCCTGTGTTGATGGTTGTGGTGTAAGAACAGATGATAAAAAGTTTGAGGTTTGGACCACTCAGAAGGCAAGTTCCAGAATGGGAGGAAATATTCACAAATCACACACCCGGTAAGTGATTAGTGTGGAGCTCTCGTACTACATGGGGAGCCCCTCAAACTCAGCAACAACTAAAAAGAATCCGATGAACAAGAGAGTGAGGGAGTCAAATAGACATTTCTCCAACAAAGATGTACAGGTGGCCCCTGGACACAGGAAAAGATGCTGAACATCCCTAATCATTAGGAAAATGCAAACCAAAAATTACAGTAAAAATTATACCTCACACCCGTTAGGAAATTAGGATAACTATTGTCGACAAAACTGAAGATGAGTGTCAGTAAGGATGTGGAAAAGAATTGAAAGCATGGTCTTGAAGATACATTTTTTTGTACAACCCATGATCATAAAAGAATTATTAACAATATCTGAATAATAAAAATAACTCAAGTGACTATCAATGGATGAATGGATAAGCAAAATACAGTGTATGTGCACAGCAGTGTATTCAGCCTTACACAGGAAAGAGATTCTGATACATGCTAGGTTCAACACGGATGAGCCTTGAGGATGTTAAGCAAAGTGAAATACACCATTCACAATGAGAAAGATACTGCTTGATTCTACTATATGAGGGAGAATAGTCAAATTTATAGAGGCAGAAGAGAGAATGGTCATTTCTGGGGATGGAAGAAAGTGGGCAATGGAGAGTTTTTGTGAAATGGGTACAGAGTTCCAGTTTTGAGAGATGAAAAGAGTTCTAGAGATGGATGGAGGTGATGGTTGTACAACCATATGAAGAAACTTAACACAAGTGCCACTGAGCCACACACTTAAAAATGGATTCAGGGGTGGTGAACAAGTTCGACTACGCGCTCGGAGATCGCTCCTCAGAGGTCCCTCCTCAGAAGCAGCATAACAAAATCCAAACTTGGCAAAGAGCCACAGTATACAAAATAATGATAAGAGGCAAAGAGCCGAAAT